>CABHPR010137983.1:19835-116379 GCA_902168415.1 Peromyscus melanophrys
GATAGATAGATAGATAGATAGATAGATAGATAGATAGATAGATAGATAGTAGAAAACTTCTCTGATCAAAGCTGACAACAGCAATGATCTATGGGCAAAGCCAAAAATGTTAACAAAACAGTTTTGTCAGCCATCCATATCTACCTAGGAGAACAGCAGAAATAGGCTTCTCCACAAAAGCCTATGATCTTCCTAGCTGCAGATTTTGACGGGGCTTATAGCACCAGACATGGGTTCTCTCTTGTGGAGTAGATCTTAAACACAATCAGCAAGCAGATGGCTACATCCATAACTGTCATGCCACTCTTGTATAAGCTGATACATCACGCTTGGCATGTTAATAGTATGGTACAAAGGGTTCACAGCCAAGTAGGACAGTTGGTGTCATTCTTCCCCAACCACGTGCTCAGTGCCTTCTGGCACTACAAAAGCCAGCCAGTAGAGAAGAAACTTCCTGCTTATTCCCAATCTGATTTCTTCGTGTCCTGTAACCTAAGCACTCAGCATCTTCAGGCACACGGTCTTAACATTTAGTCCAAGCATGCAGCCAACTATGGAAATAGCCTTCATCATTTTAGGCGTCTCTCAGACCTCAGTGGCCAACAGCCTTTAGGGTGATAAACAACCCTTGGCACTGGAATTTTCATTTAGTAGACTGTTGGCTTATGGGAACATCTTGTTCCATGCACAAATGACTTCCATTCAGACTCTTTAACCATTGTTTAAGGTTTACAAGCACAGGCTGTTGAAGGATTTTTTTAGTTCATGTTGTTGTATATCATCTGTGTCTTAACAAATCACAAAATCTCTAAGATTTTCACAATATGCCTGGTCCTTGCACCCTATGTTGACAGATTTCCTATCCATACTCCCTTAGATGTGTTTGACTCACAGTCAAATGCTTTCCTAAACCAGTAAAACACTTACAGTTAGCACTGTATCATCTACAAAATCAAATATCTTTGCAAAGCCTGGGCAAGGTCTCTGAAGACCCATCACCCCTCATTCCAACCAATTGCCAATTGAAGTCAGGAGTCAACAGCTAAGGGGATGCCAAAGAAAAATAATGACAATGTCCAATATATCGTGGAATTATTACACCATATTTATTAACTATTTCTTCAAAAGATCAGTGATGGGTATGTCAGTTATCAGTGTAGATAAGAAGGAGCCATCTCAGCTCTCAAAATTTCAGTCATTTCCATGTATCATGCCATCTACTCATCCTTGGATGATACCAACTACAGGGCTGCTGTTCATCTCCTCACCTCCAAAAGGCTGAACAGGCCCATCCTAGCTTTCCTTACTCTGTCTGGCCTATGACCCAAAGGAAGCACAACTATGTTCTCACTTGCTGAATTCCAATAGACTCCCAGGTTCTGAGAGTCCCTGGGTCTGAGCTGTGGCTCACTAGTACATGTCCACTGGTTAAACCTGGCTGGGAAGAGGATGCTGAGTTGACCAATTTCCATCCCTAGTATTCCCTCTTATAGGAGAGAAATGTACAGAACCTACTCTAGGGATTAACTGCCCACTGATGGGGTAAACGTGGTCTTTTTCATCTGCACTGTTCTATCATTCAGACCTTCATTAAACTTTTACTTAAGCTTATATCCTTTCCTAGGCTCACAGCTCTGAACTTGGCTCGTCAGGTTTTTGTTGTTATTTTGTTTTGTTTTGCTTTTTCCTTCAGAACTCAACATCAACACACATCTTACCACATTTGCTTTGGAGGACCCAGACAGTCTTCTTTGGTCTGCATTTCATTTTCTCATCTCTCCTCCATTGCTTTAGCAGTTTACAAACCTGATTTATATATCAGTTAAATCATGCAAATCTGCTAGAATGCCTCTTGTGTCTCACTCATGAGGTTCATGTGAAGCCACTGAAACCCCCATTCCTCTCTTGTGGTCCCTGATGATTCAGACTTTCTTAGCTCTCTTCTGAACACAGGCCTATCCAACACAGCAAACAAGACATCAAATACTGCCTCTCTCATGCTTAGTACTCCCAGTAATGCCTGCTCTATTGTTCTTTCAATCCACGATATTCATGGGGAATTCATCAAAACAAGTGTCGATTTATTCCAGGTGGCGCACCAGAGGCAGACTGAAGAAATGGTTCCACTTAAGTCTATTTTAATGAAGCAGTGAGGTTAATTAGGGTTATTAAAGGAACGGGGATGACTTATGGGTAGCTAAACTCCAATACCTCCCCTTAGTAACAGTTAACTATGTATAAATCCTTGGGGGATGTTGCCTCGTGAGCTCTCCTAGTAACTGTTAACTGTCTATAACTACCTGGAGAGAGAGTAGCCTCAGATGCCACTATTCTTTCTATGACAGAAAATTAATGGGCTCCATCAGGTGAAAGTTCCCTTCAGGTTGTCACTGTTTAAGAGAGAAATGGCCATGTCTTACTAGCAGGAAGGTATTCTATCACAACAGCCCTGGGTTCACTCCTCAGCACTGAAAGAAAAACCATTAGAATTGTGGGAATTGAGGTTGGGAATGTATGTGAATGAAATTTTGGGTAATGGCCCCTTCATTTATTTTTATATTCTACTAAGAGATGCTTCCTGGATGAGAGGCATTTTTAAGGTGGAATTGAGCATACAGTAATAAGAATGTTAACCAGTATGCTTGCTTTTGGAAGTTACACTTTGTGGAATATAAACAGTGATTACAGTGGTGGCAAAGCCCCACAAAGACAGACATGGAATAATGTATAGAAAATTGAGATTATAAGGCCCATTTATGTAGAAGAGCGTTAGAGAAGGGCTCTGTGAGATGGTGGCCTCTGAGTTGAAGTCTAAGAGAAGCAGCTATCCTGATGTATCTGCAGGAAGAAGATTCAGGACTCTTCATGAATAAAGATCTTGAAACAGAGATGATTCTGATTGCTCTAGTGCAGAGACAAGAATGTCCCCCAAGCTTAGTAAAAGGAGAGAGAATATGAAGTGATAAAGAATCCTGTGGGTGGGCTGGGCAGTGGTGGTGCACGCCTTTAATCCCAGCACTCAGGAGGCAGAGGCAGGCAGATCTCTGTGAGTTCGAGGCCAGCCTGGTCTACAGAGTGAGATCCAGGAAAGGCGCAAAGCTACACAGAGAAACCCTGTCTCTGATGACTGATTGGTTGGGTTCTAACTGTAAAGTAAATCTACTGAAATGCTTTAAGCAGAGACACATCATGACTCTACTGTATGATTGAGAAGCTTCTCTAAATAGTGAGTAGAATATTATTAGGGAAAAAATGAGTGAAGAGCACGAATCCCTCATTCATAATTGCCATTATGTTCTAACCGTGATAGAGCTGTGGGGGTGGTGAGAGGTGGTATGATTCCAGTGCCTGTGTGGAAATACAATACAAATGTCTTGTCCATGTAGAGGTAGGAATTGCAGAGGATCCTGCCAGGTCCTGGTCTCGACAACAGATTGAGGCTTCAGAAGCTCTTCTCAATCAACTCTTACAGTAGATTTGCCAGTTTTGCTAGCCCCATTCTCCAAAATAATGTCCTCATGATGGGGTGTCCCAATGCCCAATGTTTCCTGGGTCTAGGATAGAGGGGAGACCAAGAGTGAAGCCATGCAACTCTCTACCACCTAAAAAGAGAAAATACTATTCATTTTATTTCATAGGAAAAACATTGTGGGAAATTTTTCGAAAACTCCACTTTGCTCTCAACGTGTTCCCATGGTGGCTTGGAGCATTATTATTCCATCCACAGACCTTGCATCAAACCTAAAATCCAAGTTGTCACTTTCATTAAATGTTTATCTTGCTTGCAGATGCCTCTTTCATTATCATGTGACAACTTCTGTTGTATATCATAACGGTTGTAAAATTGAACATAGTAGTTTAACAGCTTTGTGAGCTTTAATACGTCCCTTGAGAAAACAAGCCTGTGTGAATATTTTATACGTTGTATATTTCTGTATTATTAACTTCCATCTTAGTAGCTTTATCCTTGAGGTATATACCAGTTTTCTTCCAGTTGTTTTGTTTGATACTTAAAGTTGTTTACATAGGTCATATACTCTGGGGATTGCTGAAAGCTGGGAATAGCCCTACTTACACTTTCCTGACATCCCGAATAATCTGGAAGTTGTCTATCTGCTTCATTACTGATGAGCAGTGGGGAAAGACATCAAAGTCATAACTATTAATACTAAATTACAGGTAGTAAATTCTACCTGACACTGAGATAACCACTTGAATGTTTTATTCTATTTAATCAAAGTAAATAATCTATGATGTAAGTTATATAATTAACCTCACTTTCCTGATAACGACTGAAACTCAAAAAGGTTAAAGACCATGCCTAAGATCACTCATGTCAATTGCCATGTATCCATGTGCTTTAAACTCAAGGTCTGGCACAGGCTCTTCTATATTCAGTCAGCCCTCCACATCTACAGCCTCCACCTAGATTTAAATGAGATAAAAATAAATAAATAAACCACAAAAATGAGTACAGAATTTTTTACTTTGAAGATGTACATAGCATTTGCATTCTGTTGGGAATTTGCAACTTTAAATCAGAATAATTAAAATAAAAGTCAACAACTCAAAGCTCTATCTGTAGTGAATATTACTCATTTGTGTAAATTCAACCTCCTGGTTGTTTCTTTTATTGTAGTTTATGGTTTCAATGTTTTGACATTCTACATGGCTTAACCTTCATCTCTTCCTTGTTTGCCCATTACTATCAACTGTACTTGCTTCATTTTCTAATCAGATAATAAGCTCTCCCCTCCTTTTACCATGTTTTCCTCCTTAGTTCTCATTTAGAGCTCTCCTCCATAGCATGCTGTAACACAGGCAGAAGGACCTCACTGTGTTTCATGGCATTGCACTATCAGGTCAGGATCCTCTCTCTTCAATTGATAGGTTGAGCGCTGGCCATGTTTCCAAGACTTCTTCCTTTTCAGTATCTGTGATGGAATGTTCCTGTGTTGGGTTTGAGGTCTGTGTCATAGATTGGATGGGTTCCTTTTTACGGCTGGATGAAATCTTTGGCATTTCTATTACTGCAGGTTAATTTTTCTTTTTCTTGTTCTTTTGATGTTCTCTAGTACACTGGAGAAAGAGGTTAAAACATCCATAGGATTAGATGTGAAACGAGACCATGACAAGATGAAAATTGGAGAGAAACAAATAGAATGTTTTTCCCCAACCAAAGTTCAAAATTAGAGTAGACAATTCTCATTTCTCTCAGAAAATAAAACATCGAGACTAACTCATATGTAGCTATATTGTGTTTTTTCCTCAGTTCGGTGCCTTTTATGAAGTATTGCATTCTATGCCACTTTATTCACAATGGTGCTGGAGAGATTTCACAGTGGTTGGGGGTGGGTACTATTCTTTTAGAGGACTCAAGTTCAGTTCCCAGCACCATGTTTGATGGCTCATAGTTCCGTTGAAACTCCTGATACAAGGAGATCTGATGCCTCTGGCCTCCATGGGCACTGTTCTGTCACATACACACACACAAATTAATTAATTAATTTAATATCTAAAAAAATGCACCTTGGTGTTGATCTTGAAAACATAGTGTTTGTTTTTATTTTTTAAAAATTTATTCATTTTACATACCAACTACAGATTCCCCTCTCATCCCTCCTCCTGTTCCCCCAACCCCGGCCTAACCACCACCCACCCACCCACCCCTTATCTCCTCCTCCAAAAGGGTAAGTGCTCCCATGGGAAGTCAGCAAAGCTTGGTACATGCATTTGAATCAGGACCAAGCCCCTCCCCACTGCCTCAAGGCTGAGTAAGGTGTCTGACCATAGGTAATGGGATCCAGAAAGGCAGCCTAGGGGATAGATCCTGATCACTGCCAGGGACCCCTCAGACAGACCCAGCTACACAACTGTCTTCCGTATGCAGAGGGTCTAGTCCGATCCCATGCAGGTTCCACAGCTGTCTGTCTAAAGTTCGTGAGTTCCTATGAGCTTGGTTCAGTTGTCTGTAGATTTCTCCATTGTGATTTTTGTCCCCTCTTGCTCATACAATCTATTCTCCCTCTCCTCGAGTGGACTCCCAGAGCTCGGCCTGGTGCTTTGGCTGTGGATCTCTGCATCTGCTTCCATCAGTTACTGGATGAAAGCTCTATGATGACAATTAAGGTACTCACCAATCTGATTACCAGGGTAGACCAGTTCAGGCACCCTCACTACTAGCTATTGCTAGTAGTCTAATCTGGGGCCATCCTTGTGAATTCCTGGGAATTTCCCTAGCACCAGGTTTCTCCCTTACCCCATAATGTCTCCCTCTAGCAAGACTGTTTTTAATAACCCATCTCATCTTCCTTCCTTCATGAGTTCTACACCTTGGTGGCTTCTTGGGACATGAGAGAACAGAGGAGGCGCAACATTTGAATCTTGCATTTATCAGTCCACAGAGCTGATCTGCTACTGAGTTCATCTTCCATATTCATAAGCTCTAAATTCATGAATTCATCCAAACATGGATCAAAACCATTCAAGAAAAGCTTGTTGGTACTCAGCGTGTTTAGTTATTTTTTTTATTGTTAGTCCCTAAGCCACACAGTACAGCAGCTATTGACCAAGCATTTACATTCAACTAGGAATAGATGATCTAGGGATGATTTAAAGATTATGGAAGGGTGTGCATAATTTACATAAGAAACTTGAACATTCTTCGATCTGGAGGAGGAGTCCCTGTGGATGCTTAGGGATGACAATAATCATTTAACCTTTCAGTTGAAATCTCCACTCCTTGTTGATAACCTCCGTGCCTCCTACCAAACTTGCAACACACCCAGATACCCTTGACCTCTGACCTCTCTTCCTTGCCCCTCTCTTCTCTGCAGAAGTAAGAGACGACCTCTGTGAACATGAAGACTTTTTTTCTGAAGTTGACACTACCATTTCACCTTTTGTCTGCTATTCACAATTCATTTCAGTCATTGAAGAAGATATTTTTATCTTAAGGGATATTGTCTGAGTGTGCCCTTTCTCAATGACTGTTCATTTACTGAACAATCCTGTTCCCATAAGAATTCATTTGCTTTCCAGAGGCATTTGCTTTTTTCTTTCCTTTAAAAGGAAGAAAGGATATCTAGAAAGTTGTATTAGAGCCTAATATGAAACAGTAAATGAAATAATGTCTATCTAGACGAAGAATCATTAATAAGGAGGTCAGTGTTCAATTTGTAAAAACATTCTTGGATACATACTGGATACTATTTTCATTTACTGAGTATATGTTGACAGGATCATCTGCTCACTGATCATATGATAGATATGATGTCCCTGAGTTACACACTAGCTTAGTAGTTTATTTGTAATGTTTACTATAAAGAAATGTATAGGTGATGTAGATAATAAATTACAGACAAGAGTACAAATATATAACATAAAGCCAAGATGGAAATAAAATTCCATTTGAGTCTGGAGAATGGGGAAAAGGGGGAGAAAGTTGGCTTTGTCTAATGCTGAAGGGACAAGACAGGAAAAGATAGTGCATAGACTCAAATAATTTACAGTGTGGGGTATATGTGTTTTCTGAGAGATCTTACTGCAAATTTCTTATATAAACTTGGAAGACAATCAGACTAATGGCTTTCAATGTAAAATATCTCTGATCTTTTTATTTTTTACATGTATCTTATTTTTAAAGAATTTCATATATGATTACTGTATTTCCATCCACTCTTCCCCTTTCCATACTCCCTTTCAAATTCATGACTTCTTCTTTAAGGGTGTGTGTGTGTGTATGTGTGTGTGTGTGTGTGTGTGTGTGTGTGTGTGTGTGTGTGTTTGTGTACCACAACTCCTATTCATTTTGAAACGCACTTATGTTTAGTTGGCATCCCAAGTCTCTTGACTTAAAAAGTTTAGGTGTTGCTCTTGGAATCCTGTACTTTGAAGGCTCCCCAGAATGACTCTAATGAATATGAATATGGCTTTCATTGAAAAAGATCTAAGCAAAGGTTTTCTTACAAATAATAACCTGTGGTTGTTTAAATCTACAGTTCCCCAAGGTCACACCTGAGAACCCAACAAAGCTATAAAATAACTGTCCTAAAAATTTCACTGTTAGGCATTATCCAGCTGGTTGGGCAGGGGGTGGGGGGGTGGTATATGGGCCAGACATAGAAAAGCAGTGTCCCAAAGTTTTACAGACTGTGGTTTGTTACAGAAGTCCATGGACTTCATGCTAACAATTTGGGTTTGGTTTGATTTGGTTTGGTTTGGTTTGGTCTGTTTTAGTTTTTTAATATAGGTTGGATCTAGTCACCTGGATACTGCCTTACTTTTGATTATATCTGGTACAAAGCCTCTATCTTTCTGTGTGTACAGAAAGCTCTCGGGCTTTCGCAAGCCTCTTTCCTATTATTGTGACACCAGGCATCACAGTGCTCATGTCAATATTGTATTGCTCTTGTTTTCAGAAGCCGTGGTGGACATTTTTATTATCATATCTTCTGACTCTTTGTGAAGTGTGTGGATTATACTGACAGCTCTCCACAGACAAGCATTCAGGGCCCCTGAAACAATAATGCACTTTGTAGCTCTTCCTTGTTACCTCTTCACAGTCAGCCAGTGGTCTGTAGCCAGAATGATTCTTTTCCTTCTGTGGTTTTTCCTCCTTGTTTATTACACTCCAGCTCCCAAATGCGGCTGAACATGCTAAGCGGGATGCGGCTAACCCACCCCTTGCAGCAATATCTCCTTCTTCCTGTATATCCTTAAATCTGCCATTGCCACTTTCTGCTACAGAGCCTTTCTTCCCAGGTCCCTGGATCTTTTTACCACCTCTGTGTTCCTGGAAAATTTCTCTCGAGCTCCCAAGTCCCGCCAGCTCCCAAGTCCCGCCAGTCCCAGAAACCAGTTACAAAATAAACACACAGACGCTTACATTATTTAAACTGCTTGGCCATTAGCTCAGGCCTATCATTGTCTAGCTCTTACTCTTATATTTAGCCCATTTCTATTAATCTCTACTTTGCCACGTGGCTCGTGGCTTACCGGTACTTTACATCTTTCTTCTCCTCACTGCAGCTCTAGCCAGTCTCCCTATCCTTCCTTCCTCCTCAATTCTCCTCTCTGTTAGTCCCGCCTATACTTCCTGTCTGGCTATTGGCCAATCAGTGTTTATTGACATATACTGATATCCACAGCACCTCTGCTTCCTAGCCTAGCTATTGTTTACTTTGCACCTATCTGATCTGAAGTAACTTACTAGAGAAAATTGTCATAAATCAGGGTCAAGGTCAAAGTCACTCTTTATTTACTAATTCTAGTTCCTTTTGATCATTTTTTTGTTACTTTGATTTTGTGTACTCTTTCATGGGAGGGTTTGTCTGGCATCTCTTACTACCGTCTGAAAGCAAAGACTATAGGCATATGTCTCTTTGTTCTTAAAATGATAGATGTTCGGGTTGGGGATTTAGCTCAGTGGTAGAGCACTTGCTTAGCAAGCACAAGGCCCTGGGTTCGATCCTCAGCTCCAAAAAAAATAAAAAAAAATTTAAAAAAAAAGTAGATGTTCATTAAGTATCTGTTGAAGAAGTAAATGATAACGGCCTATAATAAAGTACAGTCTATGATTCTGTCCACTCAGTGGGTTTATCAAAGAATTATTTAACATGTTCTCTGTGCTGAATACAGTAGAAGGCTCCAAAAAACCCAGAAGGATTAAGTGTTTATGAGATGTAACCACAGCAAGTAACTCAGTTTTAGTCAGTTTTCTTGGGAGTAGATGTAACTGAATTTGTGTGTGTGTGTGTGTGTGTGTGTGTGTGTGTGTGTGTGTGTGTGTAATCATATGTGTAAGTGGGATCCTTTCCTCACCAAATCATTCTCCTCATCTTATGTACAAACAATGCAAGAACATTCCTGTATGTCTTCTGCTGACCTCTACAAAACTAGGAAGTTAAAATGTAAATATATACTGTACATGAGTGCAAGAAAACAAACCATAACATCAGTTTGTTGCTTCAAATAATGTATGAAAAAAGCAGTTTTCTTCCGTAGAGTTGGTGAATAGAAGGACTGGGGAAATATATTAGAACTGTATGATATATAGCAAGATTGCGTATTATATGTATATTATATACTTATATAATATATTCTAATTATACATCATTTATTAGGAAGCTAAGGTTATGAGAGAACTTTCTCCATATAATACCAAGATTTTATCATTTTCTTAAAAGTAAATCAAGGGTATTTTAAAAACTTACAGTGAAAATAAGACCTATTATAAATACTTCATCAGTAACAACTTTTATGCCAAACACAATTCAGTTTTTTCTTAAATTAGAACTCAGTTCCATATACCAGTGTAATTACAGTTCTTTGAATAGTTCATAACTTGTAAAATAGGGTGTTCAGAATTCTCTGTCCCTTTAACCATTATATACCATGACTGTATTTGATGCACTTCTATTATATGCAGAAATATATTTTAGAACTCTCAGATTAAGTGAAATTAAAGATTCACAACTAAAGATATACTTTGATAGGAGATTGTGCTACACAGTCCTAAGCCCATTTTAAATATGTTTACAATAACATTACCTTTAATTTAAATGGCTTGGAGTAACCAACTCTCCCCCTCTTTCCAGACTCTGCACATTAATTTATACTGTATACTTTCTGTTTGGCAATTTATTTTGAGGTGATTAATTTTTATTGCCTCTATCTCTTATTACTTCATAAATGGTTTGAGCTAGGAGAGTCAGAGCCTAGATAAGCAGAAAAATAAAAGTTTATATGTCAAATATATTTATTCAAATGGAATTGCATTTCTACTATTCCAATTTATGCAGCCAGAATGTCTGTATCTAATGGATCAAACATCATCATCATAATAATAATAATAATAATAATAATAATAATAATAATAATGGCACCTGCTTGTATAAACGAATCCTAAGTTCCGGGCTATTGAAATACTCAATTCCACAGGAAAACAGTTTGTCCAAATGCTTACCTGAATTACACAGTAATATTCATATCCCATCACTTTTCATCCTCTCGATCAATACTTTTCACACTCATACTTATTTAATATATTGTACCAATGTTTATTTTTCCATGTCAAATAGGCCAGGATTTATCTCTACTTCCAAATTAAAAAAAAAAAAAAAAAGACTCTATGTTAAGAGGTTAAATGACCTTGCAAAGGTCATATGGGAAGTCCACAGTCCACATAAGATGAAAACAAAGTTCCATGAGCCATAGTGCCTCCTGTCCTGGGAAATAATTTGTCAGGCACTTATCCCAAATCAAGATTAATTGGGTCAGAAGTGAGCTCTTCCTGCACTGAAGCACATTGGACTAATACGGCTGAGTGCTGTTATTTGCATGTGTGTATCTTCCATGTGGTGCTAATGAGATGGCGCAATTCTCGAATCCATCAAATATTTATACCCTTCCATTCACACCATCTGTGTGAGGTAGGGTGTGAGGAGTGAATTTTCTCACATACTGCGTTCAGGTGATGGCTGAGGCTTTAGGTCTTGCGGCTCTCCCCTCGTCCTCGTTTCTAGACTTAAACCACAGCCACTGTGTCCTCCAGCAGTATGCTTTCCTTTGAAGCCCCACTGTCCCTGTTTAAACAGCTGTCCTCAGAGCCACGGCTGTCACTTTGGTTGTAATTGTGTTTCAGTGGCAAACCCTTGTTGCACTTATTTATAACTTTGCAAGAAAGGATACCTTAAACTCCGTAGAGGTTGGTTTTTCCAGAACTGCAATCAATTAAATTATTGACGAAGGGTGTCAGTGTCAGAAAAGTTATCCTCTGGTATATTTATACTTTTAATGGGGGAAAAAATTCAATTGTACATTCTGCGGGTATCAAATGGAAGTCAGTGCTCTGCAATTTAATTTGAAGTGGACTTCTTAAAGGAGCGCAAGTTGCTTCTAATGGTGTCATGGTGAAGGCACAGTGATTATAGGGTACTTCTATACATGCTCAGAAGTTAAATAGCTGTGTTAGTTACCCTACCCCATATGCAGCAGCTTAACGAATAACTCCCAACTAGCCAGGAATTTGAGAAAAAAAATTGCCTCTTTTTGTTAGTGAGATAGCTGTCTGATGGATAACAGCCATCATACTCTATTTCACTGCTGATCATCCTACTAGTTACGTTGACTTTCAACATGCAAAGAGGTAGAGCGTGAGTCTCTTAAATTATAGACTCTCAGATAGAGAAAGGGGACTTAGTATGTTGACACAAATTCTCTTAATTCCCAACATCTACTTTTCAAGGTACCAGCTGGGAAGATTTGTTGACCTATTTGGAATCCCCAATGAGAAGAGAGGAAAAGTGTAGTGACTGTGTAATACATCATAAGAATTCCAAAAGAAGATTACTAGCAGAAACCTAGGGTTACTCTGCTTTGCTCTATGGGAATTTTCACATTTAAGGAAAATAATGCCCCAGATCAGAAGACAAGAATATTAGAAATATAAACAGGACATAGTGGTGCATTCCTATAATGTCCGAAGATAGAATGGGGAGGCAAGAGGATCAGAAGTTCAAAGTCAGCTTAGACAACATGAGACTAAAAAAGAATATTAAAAATTATACTGAATACATTTTGATAACATCTTTTAGGCCCTTATTTGAAAGAAGGCCCCCTGCTAAATGGTAAGCTCTTAAAATCATGGTCTATGTCTTCACTAGAGCCTACAACCTACTAAAACAGTGAGGCCTCTCAGCAAATCACCAGACATGAAAGAGAGTAGTAGTCTTCCAGGGAGGCATATAAATAAAAATTAAGCAGAGTAGTTTGAAAAATATGGAGCTTGTGATGGAGCTTAATTGATAGACTGCTTGCTTACCAAGCAGGAAACCTCCAGCATTGCACAAAGCTAGGCATGGTATAATAGACAGGTAGCCAAAGCACCTTGGGACTGGAGGCAGGAGAGTGAACATGTCCATGTCATCCTTAGCTACGTAGCAACCTTGAGGCCACTTGGGCTACATGATACCCTGCCCCCCCCACACACACACACAAAGTAAAAAGAGAAAGAAAGAAAAATTTCACTTAAAAACATAATGGTTTTCCCAAGTGAAAAAATATAAATGGATGTGCCTTCAGCACAATCTGGGCATTTAAGGGTCAAGAGCAATACTGGAAGAAGCCAGTAGAAGTGTAGAGCGTGGGTTGATAAAGGCCCCATGTGCTCCATTCACTTTAAATAAACTGTTGTCAAAGACATTTTGCCAGGAAATTGGCACAATTATAATGAGCTTTGGTTTAAAAAAAAAAAAACTCTGACAGGTTTGTATAGAAGAACTAACTTAAGTTGTTTGGCTGTAATGGCAGAGATCCAAGAAAGGTAGCCATGATTCAAGTCCATGCAGTGCACCTGATACAACTGGAATTTGTTTGAAAGGTGGTTGTTCATTTTCTTTAACTGATGTGTTACAAGTGCCTTGAGAAGACAGAGATACTAGAAATCGATTTTATGGGGTTGGGTAGACCAGAGCTAAGTCATAAGCAAGCCTACTGGAAGCTATTTGCTCTCTGTGGATGAAGAAGAGTCTAGAGTCAGAACTCTTCCTATGGGAGGGAGTTGTCTAAATGAGTAACATTCCATTACCATCAAAAATTGTTGAGTTATATTATAAAATCCTATATATGGTCTGTCTAGATAAACTAATGTATGTAGTGGTGATGTATATAATTATGATAAATATGTAAAAGTTTAGAATTGTTGCAAATAGCATAATTCAAAGGCCTTCCTTACACAGGAGCTGTCTGTACAGATGTAGTGATCAATAGTACTCAACAGGAAAGATATAATTTTCAATGATTCATCACCCTGATACTATGTTAGTTCCTTTTAACCTTGTTAAGCCAAAGGACATTGGGAAAAACAAGGGTGTAGAAGTATGTAAGCAACCCATACCATTTTTCCAAATTCCCTTCTTGACAGCAAAACAGAACATTCTGACTAGAAATTTCAGTAGAACTTACAAGTGGAATCAAGCAAAATGCTAATCAATTCTTCTTATATGTATTAAAATGCTTTTATTTTCAGAACCCATCTGATAAAAGATGCTTCCTGTGATACAGTAATACATTATATTTTTTTTTCTTTCTATGTTTCTATAAATTTCTTTTGCATGGTGTACTACACCATAGGACACTTAGACAGAGAGCCAATATACAAACTCATTTTAAGAAACAAAACAGCTTCGGTTTCTACAGCAAGAGAATGAATAGTGCATTACAAGCTGATACAGGATCTGACACCTTGACACTTCAAATCTAAAATAAATTATTCGGAAGGCCCACTATCTCGTCCCTTGACCTCTGAACACACAGCTTTGGTGACCTTCAATGTGAGTGAAATACAACACGAAGGCTGTTCTTCATCGTGATGAATTAGCATTTTTTAATGTATGCTCCTGCAATCATCAGTTTATTTTTCAACATGTACTTTCTAGCTCCCTAAATCAGTTTAACCAGCAACATGTTGTGAATGTGACTCATTTTGTCTTTGCCTGTGGTTAGCATTATGTTGTTGCAGCAAGGCTACCCGACAGATTTCTAAGCATAGGAAATTGTCCATTTCAATTAACTGGACACCCCAGACATTTCCCTTCCAGGGAATAATAAAAGTGTACAGTGATTGGCCTCCTCTCTGAAAAAGGTGAACGCACTATGTACTGAAAGTAGGGAGTCAGTTTTTATTTTTCTCTTCAGAACATAACATCTTAGTAGGAAACCAATATAAATATAGAGAATGATATATATTGATAGAACTTTACGTAGTATGGTTTCTTCATTCTCTGCATTTGTGTGTGAGCACCAGACAGAATTTTTCTCATTCTATTACATCAATAGCCAGAGAGATAAGCATAACCTTGCAGTTATGTTACTGTGAATGCTTCTTGCTCCTTTTCCAGATCTTGGTTTTCTAGGCTGTATTGTTCTAATGTTGAGCTCTTGTTTTCTCTGTGGAACTTTTTTTAATTCCTGCTCCAACACTAAAGAAGACTATCAAACAATTGATGCTCAAATACAGTACAATCATGACTTCAGATAGCAGCTTTTCGGTGATGCTATGAGGAAGCTAGAAACCTCAGCATTACCTCATCATTTGCATGGTGCACGATAGACTTCTAATGTAATTATATGTGCAAAACATAGCTCTTTCAGTCCTATTCTGCATATGCTCCTTTTGTGTGTGTATACATATATGTATGTGTGTATATGTTTAAGTGTTCAAATCTACATATGTATTTACACACACATTTTTTCTTATAGTTGTAAAAGTCAACATCAGAAAGAAACAAAAAAGAGAAAACCAACTGAAGTAAAACTCTTTTCAATATAGGAACATCCTTGGAAATGGATGTGGGTGCTCTTTTGATAGACTGTTTCGTATGGTTAAGTCTCACAGACTCATCTCTGCATCAGGCTGCACATTTCACTGGGAGACAACTGAGTTATAAAATTGGTTTTGGACTACTGAGAAAAGAAATGGAGTTAAATAAAGGGTAAAGATTCTATCATGTGCCCCATAGATAGTAACTATTTCTTCTGGTAAATTCTTCTTTCTACGACTGGTTTATTTTCCTTTATGTATAGAATGGTAATTAGAAATTCATCCAAACCTACCCCTCATATATAGTGACCCTCAGTTTATTTATGTAAATCTAAAGTATTGCCAAGATCTTTCTTTAAAAAATCCAAGTATTAGCCAGGCAGTGGTGGCACATGCCCTTAATCCCAGCACTCAAAGAGACAGAGGTAGGTGGATCTCTGAGTTTGAGGCCAGCCTGGTTTACAGAGCAAGTTCTAGAATAGCCAGGGCTATGCAGAGAAACCCTGTCTTAAAAAAAAAAAATTGTCATCATCACCACCAACACCAACACCATCATCACCATCATCACCATCATTACCATCATCATCATCATCATCATCATCATCATCATCATCATCATCCAAGTACTATTTTACAGACAAAGAATCATAGCATTTTGCATTTCAGAAGCTAACATGATGAGCCCTTAACCAGTAAAAAACGTATTTTAAAGCTGAATTATCATTGGCAAAGGGACTGATAGGTTCCAAACAAGAAAATCAGCCACAGATAGAAAAGCTGGTAGGGCACTCTCAATCTGCTCCTCAAAAAAAAAAAAAAAAAAAAAAAGCATTTTGCCCTTCAGCGTGTTGCATAACTCCACAATAGAATCAGAGGTTTTTAAGTTTTAGAGTACCTAAACCTATAGTTGTTAGTTGTTTAATTCTTCTATGAAGCAGTTGCTCATAATGTAGCCCAGGCAGGACCAGCACTCGTTCTAAAGAGCCTGCTGAGCTTGAACTTGTGGCAATCCTCTTGGCTGTGCCTCCCGAATGCTGGAATTACAACTATGTAGCACCATGCCAAACTCAAACCTATACTTTCAAAGGAGATAATTTAAAGCAGTTGACATTTTTTAGGATACCTCCTGAAGAGTTTGATTGTTTATAAATAGCAAACAACTCACTCACTAACATGTTTATTATGTTGTCAAAATGAACATATCTCCTCTTTATATCCCCTTTACCCTTGCAAGTAACTATTGCATTTGGCCATCAACATGACCTACAAGATCAAAATGGCTGTTGGTGTCTGTGTTTTTCTCCTCCTACTAAACACTGGGGAAAAGAGAAATAAGCTATAATATCTCCCCATTGTCAAATAATTTAAGAGACGTAAGCATTATTGGCCCTGTTGACATTGACTATAAGATGGTGGACTAAGAAGCTTGCAGAAGAGCAGGAAAGTGAACTTCCTTTTATGAGCTGCATAGGCATGTGTACAACTGTGAGAAAAGTTGTATTGTGACGTTTTGAGAAATTCCCCATGGAAGGCATCGCCCCTGTTTCTCAAATGACAGATATGTTGGACCGCATACTCACATTCAACCCAAGCTCTTCAAATTATTTAGAAGCAAAACTGGCATTGAGACGGAAGCCACTTCAAAATGTGTGTTTGGTGTGCTGTATCAAAGCTTTGCAAGTGTGATCTAGGAACCTCAGTGGGCCTTTGTGATGCCTATGACATTAAAAGGGTGTGGTTTATGCTGCTGGGGTTTTTTTTGGGGGGGGGCGGGTTATCTTCTTGTTTTGTTTATTGGTTTGTTTTGCAGTATCAAACCCTTGAAAATGCTATAAAAAAAAGTGCTCTACCAGTGAGTAATATCCCCATGTGGAAATAAAAACCATGTGCATAGTTTGGCATTTCACTGTAACCGTTGCACAGTAGTCCTTCAGAGGTTAAATTAACAAGCTGACAGAAGAATCGGAGCCCCCAGAGCTCTCCATGAAATCAGACATTTTAGAAGTTTGCAAATATTTAAAAATATTTTCACTCTTCTTGATATTTTTCACTGGAAAATAATTGCTTTTGTCATAACAATTATGTTAAGACAGCATAGGCAGCTTGATTAATTGAATAATTGTGG
This sequence comes from Peromyscus melanophrys, assembly GCA_902168415.1. Taxonomy (NCBI): domain Eukaryota; kingdom Metazoa; phylum Chordata; class Mammalia; order Rodentia; family Cricetidae; genus Peromyscus; species Peromyscus melanophrys. The sequence goes on from CABHPR010137983.1 coordinate 37,283, forward strand.
GATGGATAAGCTTGAAAAAGGAAAAAGCATTATTTTGCACTTCCTGCTTTTAAGTTTCAGTCACCAGTGTTTCCCCAGTTGTAGCTCACATACCCTAAAGCTTTGAGGGAGCTTTAAGTTTTAAGGATAAAAATGAGAGGTAAGAGCAAAACCTCTCTCTCTCTCTCTCTTTCTCTCTCTTCCCTCTCTCCCCTCTCTCCTCTCTCTCTTTACTTTATAATTATAGATTATAGATTATAATTACATTTCTCCCTTTCCTTTCTTTCCTCCAAGCCCTCCCATATATCCCTCTCCACTCTCCTTCAAATTCATGGGCTCTTTTTCATTCATTGTTCTTGCATGCATATATTTATATACATATACATACATACATACATATATATACACACACACACATCCTCCTCGGTCTGTATAATGTTACTTATATGTATGTTTTGAGAACTACTAGGCTTAATCAAGCTTCCTCACTGTGTGAAATGGAGAGCTGCAGCATGCAGCTCAACTGCCCTATACCTAGCTTTCGAACGAAAAAGTATCTATATATTAGTGAGCTTTCACGCAAGGGATGATCTTTAGAAAAATCCTGGTGCCACACTGGAGTTTGTTTACTTACCTCATTCTAAAAGGCAATCAGTAATTATTGCTCTTTTGCTGGAGGTCATGGCTTATGGATTATTACTGCAATCAGGTATTTCAATCAAGCAGATCTGACTTAGTTTCAGCAAAGGCTTAAAAGTCCAAAAGGAAGGGATTGCTGGTAAAAACACACATATTCCAGAATGAAGGATTAGAATTGCCAAAGACTTTCAAAGGGATTTTTTTTTAATTGGCTGGTTTACACCTCTCCTACCTAAATGATGTAAATGGACTATGAAACAGAGGAAGCCATCTTAGAGGAAATTCAATAATTTGTTTGAAGATGGCTTTAGTGTGCCCCAAGTCTTTATGGAGGAGAGACAAAGATGGCCTCCCAACCCCCCAGACACAGAGGACCAGGCTTTAGAGAAACCAGTTGCAGATCCTGCTCTTTAGTACATGGAGCTTCTTCACCCTGGGTGATACCTGACTGTGCAGGAGCAATGACTAAAAGTGGGATGCCGGCGAGCTCAGCCCTGATGCCACAGAGCATGAACAGGGGACTTTCCTTAAGCAACATATTCCCACTAGAACCAAGGAAGGTGAGTATTTCCTCTGAGCCAGGGACTGGGCCAGTCTGGACTTCTCTTCAGTGGCTTCTTATTTACCATTTTTAAATCACTTTTACTGATACATTTATTATGCAATTATGTTTGAATTTTTTTAAAAAATGAAGCCAAAGGAAACGGAGCCAACTTTATTTCCCTGATAGGACCTGTGTCTTCTTGAAATCCTGCTTGTATGTTACATATTTTATCATCTTGACAGCTGCGGGGTAGCAGATATTTTATCCTGCATTTACTGTGACTAATATTTAATTGTAAAGCTGTCGTCCTCATTTACAATGTGTTTATGGAGCCGGGATATCACTCAGTCCCTGCGTTCAATCTCCAGTGTTGATTAATTAACTATTAGCTAACCAATATGCTTATGAGATATTCCTTTAGGTAAATAAAGATATATTCAGATGGTGAAGCTCACATAAGTGTATTCTGAAGTTTGAGTGTTGATCTCTATCCAGAGGTATACACATGGTGTCACATTTAGGCAACTATGATTTATCTAGAAGTATTTTGACAGGATGCACCTTTGAAACATCTTTTAAAGACCTGAATTCAGAGCCGTTTCCCTTTGAAAGGGATGTTACACGGGTGAGTGTTGCACACAGGCACATACACACATGAGCCACCATCACTTCAGGGTGGATCGTGAGCCTCACTAATGTCATTCTGTTTTCTTTTAGTATTTTAAAACTTGAAAACTAAAGCCAACAGTGTAATGATATTTGGGAATCTTGCAAATGATGTTTAAATTATACTGAGTTTTGATATTATAATGACTATTTCTTAAGTCAAGAGTAGCCAAATTTAAGGGCTTGCTTTGGGGATATTACACCAGATTCACAAATAATTTTCACAGAATAATAAATACACTTTGTGTCAGATTTCTGATTCTTATACATTATAGAATTAATATTATAGAATACATTATAAATTATTATTAAATAACACATTATAATTTTGTTTTTTTATTTATAAATTATTTTAATTATAAAATAAAAACTATATACAAATAGCCTATATGTAAATGCATATTTACATATATATGTATGTTATATACATAGGTATCTGTAGGCTGTGTGTTTTACCATGCAATCCATGTATGTTTGCATATATATATGTGTTACTATATAGTGATAACAAGTGTCATAGGTTGTTTGATTCTAGGACAATTTCTCTTTTTAATATATCACACTATACCAGCATAGGTGACCTTTTGAGAAGATTGGAAATAATAATATATACTGACATTACCAAGAAGTTTATTTCCATTTTCCTAAAATTCCATTGCTTATGTCAATATGAGTAAACAAATACTTCAATATGAATCTTTCCCTCTATTAGATACTATATTGACAACAGCTATTAAATAGACCCTTGGAAGGTCTTTGGCATATTATTGTATAAGGAATTATATTCTGAAACTTGATTTGTTGAATTTATGCATAATTTCTTTGAGTTTCTCATTATATGAAATGGAATATTATTCAAGCATTTATAATCACTTTCTTTGTAATTTTAAGTTAACGAAGTGACTCTGGAAGTTTCTGCGCTGCTTGAATATTTTCAAGAGAGAGGAAATATTTACCTGCAGAGACTAGAAATTATGTCTGTTCCATAAATATATTTTCAAGTACAGTTATTGATGCTTCCTGCTGAATCATTGTAGATGTTTCATGCACTTGTTTATCACCTTGACAGATTAACAAGTTCAAGACCAGGACAGATGAACATCTTCATATTTGATCAGAGTACCAGAGAAAAAGGGGAATGTGTTGAATATCCCCAAGTTTATTAGGTGACACTTTTTCAGATTTTTTTGGTAGATATTTAGTTCAATTTCATTGTCTAAAAGATGTTTTCATTAATGAAGGCATTCAAAACTTCAGAAAATTTAGTTTGCTAGAAGTTACTTGTGTATCCTTTGTCTGTTTTTTTTTTTTGTTTTACTAACCCTGTCAGATATTTATTTACTCTGATGAAAAAAATATACACTTAAATATAACTTTATTTTTTCTTATATATTTAAAATATAAGTATAAACACTGCAACATAATGCAGGTTCCTCACCAACCTAATAAAATAGAGGTTCAAAAAATCCAAAAGCACAGTAATGAGGTAATAGGAAAGCAGCTAGTTTCAAAGTTTTTTTTTCCATTGTGAAAGATAAAGCACACATATTTATTTCAGAAAAACTAACAGTTTGTACTGTGAGCCTTAGTATCTTGGCATTGCTAGACTCTTCCCTTCTTCCCCGCAGCATTCTCCTCATCTGGCTCTCCTGCCTAACCTTATTCTGTCTAGCTATTGACCAGTCAGCTTGTTTATTAAACCAATCATAGGAACATATATTCACACAATGTAAGGGAATATTTTGCATTTCCCCCTTTTTGTCTAATGAAAAAGGAACATTTTAACCTTAACATAGTAAAACTGTATATAACGAAATAGTTATTAAGTAAGAATTACAGTTACAATAACTAGTCCATTTGTATTTGGCAAAAAAAAGAGAAAATACCCTATCATTTATCTTTGTGACTCTAAAGTTTTATAACTAATTTACCTTTTATAATAACTAAGGAAAACTTTAACTATAACTATCTAGCCTTCAATTCCATCCCAGACCCCAGAAGGGTGAAATGTTACCTAACAACAAGGACATCTGGCTGCCTGGACAATCACCCTAGGTTCTTCTGTAATGTTGGGACATCCATTTTTGGCCTACAGGCCTACAATATCTAACAGACATTTTTGAGAAGCGGGAATCTTGAAGAACTCTCCTACTCTACTCTATCTTGGCAAAGTTTGGCAGTCACCTTTTTTCGTCCTGCTGGTCCAGTTTAGATAGTAACTGTCAGCAATTGAGGCAGTGTCACAGTTACTTTGCCCAAATGGCTAGCTTTTGCCATAAAGACAAACTCCTTATGGAGGTTCTTCAATGCCCATCATTTTTTTCTGAAGTAGATTGGTGCTGCCATAAGCAGACATGTCTCGTTGTCAAAAAAAAAAAACCTTATGTTATTAAAACATCTTAAATGACATCTTCTGTTGACCTCTGAAGTGTCTGAAGACCACCTGTCTATCTAAAATATATCTCTGATCTTGAAAATATACCTAACATGACTACAAGTTTGATTGTAACAGGTGACTAACTACTAACCTGCATTTATTATCCCAAATAGTTTGTAATAATAACTTTCAAGGACTAGAAATTTACATTACTTTGTTAAATAAGCAGCGTAGGTACAATACCTTAAACAAGAATAGAAACATATGTATAGTATGTTACATAGTAGATGTTCACTACCTCTTAGGAGATAAAAATATTTGCAAGTAAGACAGGCATAATGGTACATATCCTTAACCCCAGTACTAGGGAAGCTGAAAAAGAAGGATTTGCAGTTTGAGGCCAGTCTGGCCTATAGAAAAATTCACTGGCCTCAGAATAAAATGCAAGGTTTTATCAACAATTCTTCCACTCAAGAAAAGAAGAATTTTAAAACAGTATTAGGCATTTCGGTATAATTGGTAAATAATAATGCAACCTTCTATTTAGTCTAAAAAATACCTGTTTATTGAATATGATATTATAAAGTAATGAAATATGTTCAGTAAGAAGTAAAATAAATAAGCAAGATTTTTGTAATTAGGCACAGATGGTATTTCTCTAAATAAAAAATACATTTGTTACTGACCTTATCTCAAGGGCAACAGAGCATTAGAAATGGGTAGAAGAAATAGAAAATGCATGTAGGAACTGGTTCCTGGCATTCACAATGGAATAACAGTAATAGATTTCCTGAGAGTGCCACATTAAAAGAGTTCTTCATATGAATAGTCCTCACACAAATATCTCCTTTTTCATTATTCAGTGGTTTGAACATGATGCTCTTAGGCAGGAAGCATTAAAAGATGTGCGTGACTTTTGAAGTCCTACATGGTAGTAGCACTCATCCTTCTCCCTGGGTAATTTCTACTAATGCAGATATCAATTACACTTTCAAACTTTTCAATGCCTTGCCCTTGTGTGTTATGAGTAGTGTAGATTGCTTTTGCTTTCTAGCCTTTGTCAATGCATTTGAAGACTGCATTGAAAGAGCCTGAGAAAAATGATTCCATACCTCAGCATCAGCAATGCAAATTGTTTTCTTACCTTTGTTTCTTTAATCTGAACACTATGCTAGTGTGATACATTGTGCAAATAAGGTTTTTTTTAAAATGATTAAATTTGTCCTGGGAAGTGATAGTCCTGGGGGAAATACCTTTTTTTTAAACTTCTCAGAGTTGAACTGCAGACGTAGTAAAGAAAACAGAACATAAAACTAAACATTCACTTAGCTCTCTTCTAACCATACAGACTCAGAAATGCTTGCAGTTTCTGACTTGGTGACTAATTTAAACTCACTTGTAAAATGAGTGTAATTAAAATATTTTCCATGCATGTAATGCTATTCTCTAGCTAATGAACCCTGGATGAAGTTTTATTTATATAGATGTGCTATGTATGAACATACAAGTTTACAAGGTAATTAGAAGTTAATTAATTAGTTACAGCTGCAATAAATGTTTAAGAACTTCATTTTGAATAGTATCTTGCCCACAGCACTAAGAAGTTTTATAGTAATACTTTTGCAAGTAAAGATAATTTTATAACTAACTGTGCTGTCAAGATAATGGTTCGATATTCAGTTGTGGAAAAAGTCGTCAGCCAGATGTCGAGTTACTAACCACATACACAGCATCGGTTCTAATACATTTAAGTCCATTTCTTTCTTTTCTTATTATCAGACCTATTTACTGTCCACACTTTCATTCTCTGAATACAGCTTGTCAGCACTTCATATATTATAAGTCCATTTTAAAATTACTCCATGCTAATTAGTTTATTAAATATTGTTAAAGCACAAGTTTTTAAAATGTATTACCTAATGAAAGACATTCAACGAGATTCCCTTGCTCTATTAATCTTCTGAGTATGTTCTCTTGAGAAATCTATCCTTGCTCTACATTGGTCCCTATGACATCATTCTAAGGCTGCCTACAATATCTACTTTTTCAGTTTCTCTGTCCGTGTTTATTCTCCTGAAATACAAGCCAATTGTTGCAAATCCAAACCTACCCAATTTAGGTAGAATTGATAAGTAGTTTTCAGTCTTGTATTTGGTCTAAAGCCTGTCTGTTTTATTGAGCATAATATTAAAAAGAAATAACTCTATGATCCCAAAGTGACTGGCACCTCTAAGAGAAACATGTCTTTTTCAAATTCAGAAGATGCGGTCATCCTTTAAGGACCAGGCGTCTCCATGGCTTGCTCTTCTTTAGGGTTTAGTTTGTATATACTGGGAATTTACCATAGTCTGCCTTGAGCGGAGTTAGCAATGGGTTTACCTCCTCACTGAGTACTTCATCTTCTCAATTATAATTTTTTTGAGAAAAAAGAATTCCTTGAGGTGCCTCCATTGTTTTCTATTTTGAATAGTGTCTTACCCAAAGCATTTGATCAGCAAAATATTTTGAATGAATACATGTGATGAATAAATTGATCATTTTGAAGTAGCTATCAATCTAGAAAAAAAACATGAATAGGCTTTTAACAGTTTCTTTTTAGTTAACTGTAAAGGGAGAGAGATAGATAGTTCAACTTTAATTTGTCTTAAAAAGTATGGTTACATTTTCTTTAGTAACTAGATTTAGGTAAGATTGGTTGATTCCTTACATATATAGTGTGTCAGGGAATTACAATATGTTTCAATTATTGTTTCTGGAGTATAATAACTCTAACAACTTCTATATAAACTTTGGATCTAGCTCTCATTTATTTATATTCCAAAAGGAATAAATCACCTACGTGTAGGTCAAGACTATACATTCACTGTGGTGCTTTGCATGAAGTGTTCCCCAGAGTGTCAGGAATTGAATCTTTGGTCCCCAGTTGGCAGAAGTGTTTGGGTAGTTTTAAGAGGAGTGAGCTTGCTGGAGGAAGTAAGTGACTGAGGATGGACTCCAGGTCCATGCCCCATACTTGTTACTGAAATGCTTCCTTGCTATAGTGGTGATGGACTCTTATCCCTATTGTACGATAAACCCAAACAATCCCTCTCTTTGCTAAGTTGACATTGTCATAGTGTTTTATCACAGCAATAGGAAAACATATTCATCTATGGTTGCAGATGTAGCTCAATAGTAGTGGAATGCTTGTTTGGTGTAAGCAAGACCCCAAGTTCAATCCCCAGCACTTCAAATATAAATACAAGCAGAAAAATAAGGATTGATATAAAATCTAGTTTATATAAGCTTCATCAATAAAATTTAATTTGATTGAAAACAATCAAATTATCAAAAATCAAATAGTATTAGTTATATCAGCTTAATGTCTATTATTGATTATTTTTGTATTAAAACTGTTTTTTAATGTCCATCATCAAGGACTTTGCTGTGAGATGTGTCTTCTGGAAATATCAGAAGCTACACCCATAAAGTTTTACAAACATGACTGCCCAAATGTGAGCTGAATAAGGACACCACCAAAGGACATGCCAATGTGAACAAAAAAAAAAAAAAAAGACAACTATGCACAAAGAACTATTGGCAACTGAGAAAAACAGTGAATGAGGGAGGTGGTCTTCCCCACAGAGGAGCACACCAAGTGGTTGTCCAGTGCTAGTGTTCATCCCTGAAAACATATGTACAAGTAACTAAACATGTTGTACTTAGAAATACACATACAATAACAATTAGTGGAAAAATGAGGCCATGAATTTGAAGTAGGGTAGGAAGGGATATACAGGAGGGTTCGGAGAGAGGAAAGGAAAGAGAGACATGTTTTTAATTATGTTATAATCTCAAAATTAAAAAAAAAAAACATTAAAAAAGCCAATGAAAATATTTTTTAAAAGTGGATAAAAGTAGCATATAAAATTTATTTCTCGCAGCCAGGCGGTGGTGGCGCACGCCTTTAATCCCAGCACTTGGGAGGCAGAGGCAGGCGGATCTCTGTGAGTTCAAGGCCTGCCTGGTCTACAGAGCGAAATCTAGGAAAGGCACAAAGCTACACAGAGAAACCCTGTCTCGAAAAAAAAATTTTTTTCTCCTATATTTGCTTCCTACTTGCAATTATAAAAAGAGGTATTGCCTTAGTGTTCTATTGTTTTTGAGGAGACACCATGACCAAGGCAGTTCTTATGAAAGAAAGCATTTAATTGGGGTTTCATACAGTTTCAGAGTTAGTTCATTATCATCATGCTGTAGAGAACAGGAGCATGGCAGCACATATGGAGCTATAGCAGTTGCTGAGAGCTACACCCTGATCCATAGACAGTAAACAGAGAGAGACACTGGGCCTGCTGGGAGCATTTTGAAACCTCCAATGCCCACTTCCAGTGACACACTTCCTCCAACAAGGCCACGTCTACACCAAGACCAAACTCCCTAATCCTTCTAATCCTTTCAAATACTGCCACTCCCTGGTGTCTGAGCATTCAAATATATGAGTCTATGGGAGCCATTCTTATTCAAATCACCACAAATATAAATTTTTGAGTTGTAGTAAATTGTGCCTTTGTTGGCCAGGTCTCCATGTCCATGTACTTTATTGGCACTTGTTTATTTTTTGAAAAATGAACATGAATACTATTTTTTCAAAAACAAACATGAGTACTATGCAATATAAAAAACAACCACTTAGGACTATAGGCAATCTGCTGTTAAAAAAAAATGCAGAAGAACTGCAAATTTGTAGATTGCATGTCTACTTCACCAATCTGTTGAGTCCATCTCCCTGTTCAGGTGACTTTCCTTGATAGTCCTCTACTGTATGACTCTCATAATAAACACTTCACAAAATTAATTCTGGCTCTTCATCTTATTTAATTTTATTAATATAAAAGCAAATGAGTTCATAGACAATGAGTAAGATATAAGGTACAAGGGGTAGCATTTATCAGACAAATATCGAGAAAACAAATTGTAAAATGTAGTATGTTATAAGATACAATATTCTACTTTTGGAATTCCTACACATAATAAATATATAATGTATTCTCACAAAGGGAAAAATACATGCCATGCCACTTTTACCATCAGTGATCTCAAAGAATATTGAATTCACTTTATATATCCCTGTGTAGGATTATATATATTGAAAACTTAAATGAGTAATATCATGGAAGGTAATTATCTCCATATCCACGCAGTGACAGCTGTGACTAATAAAATAAATATCAGGTGAAGTTTGTTAAGAAGCTAGGCATGTGAATTTCAGTAAGTGCCCAAATGAAACTTTTGATTCAAAGTTGTGAAGATGGTAATAGCTCTAAAAATTGAGTATATTGAACTATCCAATTGCTAATTTTTAGTAAACATTTTCATACAGTGAAAATTTTAACTCTACATCCTAAATAGTTGAACTATAAAAGAAACTCCATGGGCTTATGTATATGGACATAATAAGGAGCATTAAAATTTAATCCACCCTGGGTTGTCATGCACCAGGGATGGATCCTAATCCTACTGCCAGGGAGCCCCTTAAGCAGATCAAGCTACACAACTGTCTCGCTTATGCAGAGGGAAGAAGGGGATCTGTGATCGGTATGTAAAATGAATTTTTAAAAAAATCTCTTAATAAAAATAATAAATAAATAATAAGATAAATTTAAGTCCAAGTGCAATTGTAGACATGGGTCAGCTTTGCCACCAAAGGAGCAAAGAAAGTTGTCAGTAATACAAAGCTGTTAGTATGTAGAGAAAGGAGATTGACAGGGTGCTTTAAGAATTCATTCCGTTCAACAGGCATTGATTGAGAACTCTGTACATGCCAGACAATGTGCTGAGGACTGTGAATTGAATGTAGTTAGATAGATTCTCTTGAGAAGCTTCCATTGCCACAGTATTAAATAACAGCTGTTACAGAAATAGATATCAGTGTTATAATGCACTGAGCAGTACATGATTGAGATTGTAATTGTAAGGACGGGAGCAATGACTTACGCTCTTTTACATACCACAGAGCTCCTAGAATGGTACCTTAGAAAAGCTGTTGAAATTAGCCTGTGGGAGACATGGAACCTTCACTTCACTGGAGGCAACCACCAGTTATAACAATAGGACTGTGTATTTGTATTCATCTCAGACAAAGTTTGAACTTTCCGTCAACCAAGTTTTACCATCCTTAATGTAGTTAGCACTTAAATTATTTAATTATCTTGGTGTTTTAGTTTGGATTGCTATTGCTAGTAAAATTAAAAATCCACATGTGGTAGACTTCATTTAAGTTGTTAGAGTGAATTATTTTGTGGTGGCATTTTTTGTTGTTCTCTGTATCAAGAATACAAAAAACAGTTGTGCTAAAAATAATTTTATTTTTAAAAACAAAAGATTAAATTGCAATAAGATTATTCAGTACATACTTTACAAAATAGAGCAAATTCTCTTGCTATAAAGGATATAACTCCAAAGGAATTATAATTTCAAATTGAAGGTTGGTTTCCCATTGAGTTTTATATCAGAAAGCCCAAACACAGATCATTATAATCCCTGAATATAGTCCTATCTCCCAGGAAATTTGTGTGCTCTGTAGGAATTACTCTGATATTCGTGGACATGTTCTTTTGACAGTGAAAATTAGTTACCATTCACATTAGACATCTGAAGGATCAGAGAGAGGAAGCTGAGAAAACACTTCATCCATAGGTAAAAGGAGACTCTCTTTCATAGTAGGCAAAATACTGTCAGTTTTTAATGTGAAATTCTATTGAAGTTGGCCACAATTCTCAAATGGCCGTGCACCTAACTGCTGCTTCTAGAGAAAAATTTAGTGTGACTTAACTGTGTTCCCCTTCCTAACTGGATAGTCTCCATTTCTTCACATCATAGTTGTTTATCCAAAACTTTTCTCTGAATAAATATCCCGGTTTAGAATTTTGGAAGGTTACATTTGTGTCCATTTTAAGGGAAAAAAATCAATTCAAACTAAGGGGTTGGGTTTTCCATATGGCAAACATCTTTATGACCAAGCCTTCCTACTTTTTTATTCTCTATACATCCTCTGTTTTTCTCTTTTGATGGATAATCTAAAGTCCGTGGTTCCAAAACAATGACTTAAAAGACAACCAGTTTCAGAATTGAAATTCCATCATGTTCTTTGACAGTCTTCTCATCTCAATATGAGATGGAACTTTTTCTCCCATGGCAGGGGCATTGCTTTGGGTTTGTGGGGTTATTTGTTTGTTTGTTTGTTTGTTTGTTTGTTTGTTTGTTTGTTTGAGACAGGATCTCACTATATAGGCCAGGCTGTCCTATAACTCTGTGTACACCAGGCTGGCCTCAAACTCATACTAGGCTGCATGCTTCTCCCTCTCAAGTGCTGGGACTAAAGTTGTGTACCACTATGCCTAACAGTAATATATGATTTATCCAAAGCACGTTTGAAAATTTTCCTTCTAGGGCTTTTGGAATGGAACTCTTATCCTTTTTGTAGGGAAGTCCAAACTTACCCTCTACATGTCTGACTATTTGAATCTGTTGAATAAACTAGCAATATATGGTTATTATAACCAGACAACAGGACAAAAACCATACAAATTTAATTGGTCATAATTTTACAAGATAGTGGAGTTCTCAAAGCCCCAAAGACACTGAATGAAAGATCTGTTATTATGTTTAGGATTGGTAAAGCATGGGTTGCTATGTGAAACACGGTTGCACAAAAAGGAATGGTGCAATAGTGATGGGTCCAGGGGCAAAGACAATAGACAAGCAAAGGCTCTCTGCAGCTCTCCTTCCACCCAGAGGGCTGGCCCCTTTTGGAACGTGGGTTTTATGACCTAAAATCTAACAAAGCAACTGAGAGTACTCTTTGTGCCTGTCCTTCACGTAGACAGTCAGGACAACTTTACAGCAATGCTTTTAAGTAGTCTGGCTGTAGGAAAGAGGTTGTCTGCTTTCTATGACCTGCGTTGGATAAGAGAAATTGAAGGTTCTGCAGCTTGCCTTTGGGGAGAATAAGGGATGATCAGAGGAAATCTCAGCTTCCAGGTTTTAACCAGAGAATTCCTTTCCTGATATATCTAACAGTCTAAAGAATGTCAAAGGTAGCTGTTTGGTGGGTGTGGACTTTATGCTTCCCAGTCATTGCACAAAGCTTTACACACTGGTCCCGAGGGTGATGATTTCAACTTTCATTCATGACTTATTGACTCTGGTTTTGAGAAAATGTATCTTTAGTGCCCAGTGATCCTCTGGTTTTGTTTACTCCCTAATATGATTCTTTGGGGACTACATAGAAATAGATGCCCTGTCATTAAAATGTACACACAAAAATGTCTTCTACATTTCACAATAAATGTATGCTGAGGGCCGTCTGACTATATGGAATCATCCCATGGCGAGTATTATGCTTTTGTAATCTGAGAACTGTTAAATTGAGAAAATGTGATACTGAGCATAAATTATAAAACCGGTCAGTTTAAAGAAGTTTCTGTGATGAAGCATGAGGACTACACTTATATGTGTGTGTAAGTACAAGTACATAGAATGTAGTTAGGGATGATGCTGGTTTGGGAACGTAGCAATATGTAACAATCGATTTTAAAAAGGTTATGCATTGGAAAGAAATCAAGGAGTGTGGTATGATAAGAAAGAGTGTGGAAGGAGGAATAGAAAGATAGAAATGATATAATTTACTATAATCTCAAAAAATAAAATTAGTAAAAAAAAAAAAGTATCCATATTACACATTGCTTGGAAAGCTTTAATTTTTTTAAGGCTTTAGTTCCTGAAATGTTAGACACATTCTACTATTTTTATAAATCAAGGATATCTCAATAAATCCATAGATTTAGTTTATTTTACTACATTTTCTACATGTAGTGTAGAAGCAGTGATGATGATATCCGTATGTCAATGATTTCAAGATGATGCTCCTAATACATGATAGACAAAGACCTAGAAAACAAATTTTCTACCTTCCCAAAGTCCAGCAGCAGCAGCAGCAGCAGCAGCAGCAGCAACAGCAGAGCAACCATGTTGCTAGGTAAAAATTAGATTTAGATACTGACAGAATTGAATTTAGATCCTGGCTCCGACACTTACTACAAAGAAGTTGTGAATTTCACTTGCTCATGTGTAAATCAAGATATTTAACACCTATATCACCTCGTCCCTGTGACGATGAGTGTGATAAACAGATGCAGTCTACTGAGTGCATGTTATTAAGTAACAGTAATAATTTTTTTAACTCGGTTGCATTTTCCAAATGAGGCATGTTATCGCTTACAAGATATCCTGAAGAGGATAACTTCTATCATGTAGCTTCTGTAGTGTACAACCAAAGAACCCTTCCTTCATGGCTGTGGTATTGTCCTGGTTGAGCTAGCACTTTAAGCTCTGCACATTGGTACCCTGGCCACCACAGGGGATGGTGCTGAAATGTACTCAGAACACAAATGATGAAGCTACTGCCATCGAGCTAGGGAAACCTCATGCCATGTTCCAACATCTCATTTATATATGTTCCCCAGCACAATATTGGTTTTGAATTTGTAGCAAACCAAATTCAAAACTACATGAATCATTTTCTCTTTGTCAGCCTAAATTTTGCCAGAGAATTGCTACCGCACCCTCCCTGTTCAAACACTCAGAAACACAAGAAAGCAGAGTCAATATATTTTCATTCCTTATGACTTCACCATCTTCTTGTCCTGCAAGGAAACGTATAGAGTTTATATAGTAAATTTGGAACTCTGTGTAAAGATATCTGGGGATTTTTTTTTATAATTTTTTATTTTAAAAAAATCTTTCCTTTTACATAGCAACCCATTTCCCCCTCCCTCCTCTTCTCCTACTCCCCCCACCTACCTCCATCCCACCCTCATCCCCTCCTCATAGAGTGTAAGGCCTCCCTTGGGTAATCAACACAGGCTGGGGCTGGACCTAGCCCCTTTCCCCTGGATAAGGCTGAGTAAGGCATCGCACCATAGGTGATGGGGTCTAAAAAGCCAGTTCGTGTACCCGGGATAAAACTATTCATAAGACTAGAGCTGGCACTTAGTTACAGAATGTTTGCCTGACTTACATGAGGCTCTCTGTTTTATCTCCAACCACAAAAATTAATAAGCCAGAAATAAAGTTCTGAGCTTGGGCCTGTTCTTTCCAACCCCTTGTACCTGCCTTTTCTTTTGTACATCTACTACCCCAACACCCCCAAACCCAGAAATACAAATACTGCATCCAGATATGTGTTTGCTACAGTCGTCTTGGTTTGAACATAAACTCATTAAGACATACTCTGACCTGTTCTAATATGGCTAAGAAAAACAGCCTTCCTCCTTTGTAGCTGGAGATTTCTCCAGTCCCATCAGGGCCCGCAGCCACTCAGACCCAAGTAAACACACAGAGACTTATATTACTTAAAAACTGTATGGCCATGGCAGGTTTCTTGCTATCTAGTTCTTATATCTTAAATTAACCCATTTCTATTAATCTACAAGTTGCCACGTGGTTTGTGGCTTACCGGTACTTTACATCTTACTTCTCATGGTGGTGGCGGCTGGCAGCATCTCCTGACTCAACCTTCCACTTCCCAGAATTCTCCTCTCTCCTTATCCCACCTATACTATACTTCCTGCCTGGCTACTGGCCAATCAGCATTTTATTTATCAATCAATCAGAGCAACACATTCACAGCATACAGAACATCCCACAGCACTCCTTCACTCCCCTTTGTAGGAGATCAGATTTCAATGTCCAGAAGTCCTGACATATCTTTGCATGCTTTTAAGAATGAGTTAGACTTTTGCCATTAAAAATCTGTGTTCCTTTCACCCTCAAGTCATAAGTACCCTAAACTATCTTCCCCTCAATGCCTGTGAAAATTAAACAATTATTCACAAGACAAGATAAACGTTTTTAGAATCACCAGTTAAGTTTGATAATAGAAAGACATTTTTGGTAGCTTCCATACAACATTCCTGTCCATGTCTGAGCTCAGAGTATGCCCTTTTTTCTCCACCCATACAGAATAATGACTGGACATTGACTCATTTAATTACCTCATTTAAAGGAAACACAGATATGTATGGTAATGTGGCCAACTCTAGTTAGAAAGACAAAAACATCACAGCTGAATTAGGGACACGGCAATTACATGTACATGTTCCTGAATGATGTTACAGAAGGTAGGGCCAAAATGAATTATAAGAACAAAAAGATACAAGGAAGCTGGTATCAGGGTAGAAGAGTTCAAAGATATGTCAGGTGTTCTGCCAGATAGGGCCTGAGTCTGAGATTGTTCCATGGAATTTATATGGATCTGAGTTTCTCCAACCTTCTCTTCTCCAAGATGAACATTCCCAGTTCTACAGAGTATAATAACATTTGTCTGAGCTCCTGCAGTTGATATCTTATTTTGAACACTGGACACTTTTTGAGACTCTAGATGAGGATGCAAGCAAGGTATGCTGTCATTCTAATTATAATAAAAAACAGCAGATGAAGAGTTCTTCATCTGCCTATCTTTGTCAGTTGTCCATGTAAATGTCACTTCATGCCTACAAAAACCATAAGCCACCCCTACATAAAAAATATTTTATTCAGTAGGATTTATTTTTCATTACTTGAATGAATGCATTATACTGTTATTCATCTTTTCTGGTTTCACCAATTCTCTTCACGTAGAACTCATATCAGGATATTATCTTCTACAAAAACATTCCCAATTGACTGTTCTAATAAACAGAACTATACACAGAAGTGTTTAGAGCTGGAAGGCACCTTGGAGAGTGACCTTTTTCCACTTTCATTTCACAGATAGATGAAATTGGGGTCGGAATAGATTAAGTGGTTTGCCTAGGGTCAAACACCGGCTAGAGGAAGAATCAAAAATGTATAAGATGAAACTGGATTTTACTTTTGTCAATATACAATATTGTCCATTCAACAAACATTTATTTATGTGACAGGAACTATTCTAAGAGTTGTGAAGCCAACCAAGGCACCCCTAGGCACTCTACGGCTCCTGCTGTTTATGATTCTCTCTCCTAGGTGTGTGCAGTGGGATGTCCTGCTATATCTTCTGTTATAGTTTCATTTCTTTCTGCTTTGATAGTGCCCTTATCTTTCCGCAGCCCCAATTAACTTTTCCCAAGTTTCTTGTTTAATTAATTCCCATCCTCCTCTTCAAGGTACAGACTGGCTCTCCCGATTTAATACCGTTCTGCCTCATTATCATCCCCCATTCTAAAATAATTATTTTGAGTATAATGAAAATGTTAAACATGGTTGAACCCAGCGTGTGATGATTGTACCTCCAACTGCCAACAAATGTTTTAATATTTGTTGACTTGTAAAATAAAGTGCCATCACAACAAAACAAGGAGCTCCTTCATTGTTATTCCCTCCTTTTCTTTCCTAGTTGCTGAACATTTGCTTCTATCATACCTAGGACAGGCTCATAGACATAAGCCTCACAAATGGTTGTCAAAATGGTTCCATGAGGAGGAGGAAGAAAATAGAGAAGTTCCCTTATTCAAAAAAAAATCGTCTTTTTCAAACAAAATCTATATCGGTACATTTTTGCCTTTTATGTATACCTACAAGAAGTACCATAGGTACCCACCTTGATGGTATTTGTTTAGAAAGCATTTCATAGTCCACTGCTTCACTTGATAAATTACTTATTTTTCATTGTCTGATACTTTCAAATATCATCTAAATAAACATTTTTTTTTTGGTTTTTCGAGACGGTTTCTCTGTGTAGCTTTGTGCCTTTCCTGGAACTCACTTGGTAGCCCAGGCTGGCCTTAAACTCACAGAGATCCACCTGCCTCTGCCTCCCGAGTGCTGGGATTAAAGGCGTGCACCACCACCGCCCGGCAACATTTTTATTTTTTATAATTAAATACGAAATGATCTTATGCTTAATGAACAATCTAAAATTAGCCACCGTTTTTGTAATTATATAGAACTAGTGAAAATGGCATTCTATTTCCAGTTAATATATTTTGAAGATAGTTTTATTGTCTATTATTTATCTTTGTTTCTCTGTAACTATAGACCCTTAACAAAAAGGCACAAGAACATTACAAATCCCCATGTGCCCTTGTGGGGATTCACCAATTGTTTACATGACTGTCATACATCATCATTCTCTTTCTCTCTTCTCTCTGTATATATGTATATACATGACTGTATCTATAAATATACATATATGTAGAGACACAGTCCATTTAACAGTAGCCCGAAATTGTTCATATATGTGATTCTAATAAAATTCTATTTATGAAATTAAGCAATATACAGCATTTTAGGTATTAAAAATTCTATAAATACTTGTTTCTGCTTTTGAAGGATACACACACAACATGTAATCTACATGTATAAATTATATATAGCATATATTTGGTTATTATATTTTCAACCACTTGAAATTGCACTGAGGCCTTGGGATGTCATATCTTCCTTTATTGTGTATTTCGGTGTGTTTTGTGTAACCAAGGTATATTCTTATATTGCAAAGACTAGTTACCAAAGATGGGCATTTTCCCACTGACACACTACCATTGCCTAACTACAGCCCACAACTAAGCTTCCTCATCTGTAGCAATGGTGTTGGCAGCGAGTTGTTCCTCACCGATACCTTTGACCATACATCTAATCTGGTCATGCAATGTGTTCAGCTGTACAGTGTTTTATTTATGTATCTAAAAGCTTACATCCATTCAATCAGTAATGACCTGGATAATATCCTGTTATCAAGTAATAGCTGCTTGCTGACTGTTGTTCCAAGAATACAAACATGAGCCAAAAAAAAAAAAAATTCCAACCAAATCCCTTAGGATTAGAAATATCTGTGCTAAAAGCATCACTACTCAGCCTTACAGCTATGCCCTAGCCCTGAGTTTCAACAGTTCTGTCAGAAGTTGTCCAAGAGAGAAAGCTGTGAGTGTATCAACATCTTACAGTTTGGCAGGTAAAGCTTCAGGGTCGGGCTTCTGTTGTGAGTCACTTGACTTAGAGCTAAAGAGATGGCACTTGTAGGTGACCTTCTTGCAAGATTTCATAGTGCTCTCTAATTCCAGCCCTAAGTGAATATTTAGCAGGATGCCACGTCAATGAATGTTTTGTTAAGATTAGTAACTCAATAGAAACAGAATACTTGAGAGATCTAAAACTAAAGTTTGTACTTAACTGTTAATTTTTGTCATTATTGAGAATAAGCATATTTTTTAAAGCTTGATAGCTACTTTTTAAGTCTCCAATATTAAGTTACTATGGATTTTTCTCTGCCTACAAAAAAAAATATATGGCAAAAATGTAAAGCATTTTCATAGTGTCTACAGCATGTAGGGTTTGGTTTAATTCTGTAAATTACATTTATCATAAGAGCTACAGTTATGAATGGCTCACTTTCTGTCTGCTTCTACCAGGAGCAATGTGTGAGTCTCTTTCTTTCCTCTTTGTCAAGCCTGCTTCTAATATTAGATGAAAACATCAATAACACCTCATTAGCTTTATTGACTGAGTGTATCTAATATTTCATTTAAAAATGACCAAAGCAGATATTATTTTTTAAGTTCCATGCAAAATCATAACAGAACCAAGCCTCGATACAAGAAATTAACGGAGTGACTGTGACTGCTTTACTTCCACCAACATGCAGATGAATGATGAAAGGTCTACAGCAATGATGTGGCCTGCCTTTTGTTTTATTTCCCCTCTAGATTAAAGAGAAGACATTTATACATCAAAGAGACAGAAATTGGCTACCATGAAAATAGTGTATACACCCATATTCCGAGCATGGACTAAGTATAAAATAATTATTTGTACCCTCCAGTAGAGCAGGCTTGCCCATGGATCCTTGTGTCGAATATGCATGTAAAACCAAAGCAAAATCAAAGCCCTGTAGATAGCACAAGTCACAAAGGCTGTTTAAGCCTTTCACAGCATCCCTTAGGAAAGCCTGACCCTCGGTTATAAGGTTAAGTATGTATACCGTCAAATCATCTCTTATTTTTTGATAGAATGCAGTTTTTTTTTCCTAACACATTTCTCCAGTTTCTTATAAAGTACTAAATGCCACTGTGTTTTCATATGTGTACACAGGGAATGTTGTTGTAGGTTTTACATCAGTTTCAATATGGCAGTACACTAAGACAATCTGCTGAGATTTTTACATAAAATTAACGATGGCTTGAAATCGTATATTTAAGAGGGAGTCGGGTAAATTTAAGTGCTTTCTCACATCCATGTTGCTTGTGAATTTTACTAGAAAACAGTCGAGTTTCAGGCAGGAATAAAATGAAAGCAGGCCTTGGAGACAAAAACCACTCAACAGATGCAGTGACTGTAGCTTGGAAAGTATCGCTGTCACTTCAGATCTGTTCCACTCAGCACCTCTGAGGGCCAGGAGCAAGAGATGCTGTCATTGTAATATTTTCATAGCTCTAGTGAACAGACCAGAATATTGCTTATTGGAAACCTGTTTTTAAATATATGGTTGTCTCTCGGCTTTGAACTTCACATTCTGAGAACTGAAAAATGATGAAAACCTTTAGTAAAAGATTCTTATCTTCAGGACTGTTAAATTTTCATTTATGAGTTTCTAGTTTGTCAAAACCGAATCAAAAATTTTTGATTACATTATTTACTACATTAAAGCAACTGTGATATTGAGTCTTGAAAACGACTTTACATTATTATTTTCTGAACTATATTAAATGCTGTATGTTTAATATACTAATGTGTACTTACTTTTCTCCTAATGCTTGATGGGTTTGTATGTCTGTTTACATGCATGTTTATAGATATATCCAATGTGCCAGAATAGGATAAAATTATATCTAGACTATGATTAATCTCCAAAAATGGGGAAATAGTCATGATGTATGGAAGGTTTTCTAACTCCAAGAAAACATATAAAATTTGAGATAAATGTATAAGATTGATTTATAGCACTTGTATCAATTTTTGTTATAGAAACAGACATGAATGGACTGGAGATTGTGTGAGACTTATGACAATACTATAATGATTCAATATTCCCTCATGATTTCTTATTTTCACTTTTAAACTGAAACACTCTGTAAAGAGCATAATCTTATAATTTACCTTTTTGTAAAATGAGTATATAAATGATCCACATGGTCCTCCTCAAAGTTCTCCAACCAGTTTTACAGTTCCTTTTTTTTTCTACACTATACTCTGTATAGTAAATACTCATGAGAATGGCATATTTTCTATTTAGGTGGACATGTTGTAAGAATCTAAGGTAGAAACATTAGTAAAGCTAATGTCCTATTTAAGACTGTCTCAACTGATTGTCACACGTACTGTTTTTCTTTTAGATTGAAGAAAGGAGATTCTGAAAGAAACAAACACCTCCAAATACTCCAGAACACCCCAGCAGAACAGTAAGTGCTTTAATGACAAGATAATTATATCAGACCTTCTGCAAAATTAGATCATCTTTTACACAAATATTCACCTTCCTAATTTTTAAGATTAGAGATCAGAATAGCAAGCAAATGGTGCCTTCTGAGACTCAATTTCGATTCACTAGAGTCCACTGGAAATAATTTATCCTATAATCCTCTTAGATAAATGGGAAGGTAATCTGTGTGCTACATCTCCAGTACTGAAATATTTAGGTTGACTCTATATATTTTTGAGTGACATTGAATCATTCCAATGGGGAAGAAGTAGGAAAATATAAAAAGCACAGGCGATTAACTTTTCTTTTGTGTGATAGAAAATTAACTCACATTGGAAAAATTATAAAGGTTAATATGCTTGGCTTATTTACAATCATTAAACAGAGTTACTTAAAATAATAATAATAAAGTCTGTACTTTATGCTTATTTCATTTCTTTCTAATCTTATCAAGACTACTACTATGAAATGTATTTCCATCTCTGGCTATGACTTCCTACCAGCAAAAGTTTTTCTAAATACATTTTTATTAAACATAATTATGTATATCTTGATGTTATCATTTTGTGGTAGATTTTGTGATATTATAGAGTCCTGAGATGCAAAGAACTATAACATCTGAACATGTGAATATCAAAACCAGTAAAATAGAGATGTAACATCAGATTCAATATTAATGACCCACATCACATGACTTTAATAGTGTAGTTGATTTGAAAAGAACTGGAAATGGAGCCGGGCGGTGGTGGCACACGCCTTTAATCCCAGCGCTCGGGAGGCAGAGCCAGGCGGATCCCTGTGAGTTCGAGGTCAGCCTGGGCTACCAAGTGAGTTCCAGGAAAGGCGCAAAGCTTCACAGAGAAACCCTGTCTCGAAAAACCAAAAAAAAAAAAAAAAAAAAAAAAAAGAACTGGAAATGGTAGGTCTCCAAACGTCTCAACAGGAATGTTATCATTTCTCAGACCTTTAACTGTAACATCACCGTGAAAAGTTCCAATGACCTTTTTTCTGATCTTATTTATACACAATTATTTGCTCTATTATTTGAGTGCATTGTTAAAGTTCTTGGTATTTTCATTAGTGAATTTCAGTACGATTCAGTGAGGCACATGTTAGAAGGCTCACATTCTTATAATGACGTGTATTTATTAATTTGGAATAATCCTGAAGAAAATAGTTTGTTTCAAAGGAAGAGCTTGTCCCTCTTCTGTGTGCATTACTTGTGGTGTAGGGCAGTCATTCATCACAACTTTGAGTGTCTTCTACTTGACAAGTGTATGCTAAGTTGCTCAGAGATAACCACATAAACAATGAAAAAACCAAATCTAATCTAAACGTGTATGCTTTTTAATGTAATTTATTCCATTAATACATATTAATATATTTATGGACACAACACTCTGATTTAAAAGTAAAATGATTAGACGGTAAGTGTCTCATGAATACTTTAGTCTTTAAAGACATCACTATCTCAGAGTTGTCATTGTATGGATTAAAGCATGAAAGGTAAATGCACTGGGCAGTTCCTGATGCATACTAAAATAATCACATCGGAAATAATAAAGCTCTTATCATTTGCACTAAATTAAAAACATAAATGTAAAAGTTTAGGCATCAGAGAATCATACAAACTCCTATAATACTGCCATAAAGCTCAGAGCTTTAAGGGAGAAAAAAGCTGATAATTAAAATATTACTAGAAAAAAAGTTTGGAGTACAGGCATTTATATTTCACAAAAGTTTTGTGATTAAAATAAGGACTCGGGGATAAAGGGCTGCTGAAATTGTTTTTAAACAGTAATTTTCTTCTCAACCTCTGAGTGCTTAGTTAACACTGTGAAGAACACCATGGTCCACGCTTTCTGATTACATTAGATAATCATCATAGCAGAGAGAAGACGTCGAAAAATCACTCAGACACTCAGGCATACTCCTTGGGAGCTATTCGTGTTATCCTAGATTTGCTAAATCTCACTAAATACTTGTGGGAGTTGATGTTCTCACTCAAAGTACGACTGTTATTAATGGCCTCGCCTTCCTGGGATGACAAATAGAGTGTGAAGTTTTCATTTTAGTAAGAAATACTCTACAAGAAAGAAGACTTTAACCAAAATGTTTTTTTCTGTGGATTACCAGATCATAAATATTATTTGGAAATGATGCTCACAAGTTTCATTGAGTAAAGTCTTTCATTATTAGAAGTAATAAGTCACTGTTATCAAAAGCTGTAAGCCCGAGTAGAGTGTGAGTGTGGTCTGTGGCATCTGTAGTACGATAATGCCATAGAGCTAGGAGAAACATACACGCTCTCTAGTTTAATATACTCATTTTACTGATTGTCCACTCTAAAATATAGAGGGTGAGGCAGGCTAGCTCCTTTATCTGAACTCTCATATGTGGCAACAGAAGTGAGGATTCTAATCTAATTAGCCAGCTAACATTTTTCCTATGTGTAATGTTGACTAAACGTGCGCATATAAAGAGATGATCGATGAACAGATGGACCGATGAATTACAAAGAAGGGGACAAGAGGGTACAGGGAGAGGAAAGCACAAGGAAGAGGAGGGGAGGACAGAAGAGAAGAGGAGAGGAGGGGATGAGGTGAGGGGAACAGAGGGGAGGAGTGGAGAGAAGGGGGAGAGGTTGAGAGGAGAGGAGGGGAGGAGAGGAGGAGAGAAAAGCCATTTATTTGGGCTTTTATTTGGTTGCAGAGACTCTGTTAGACACAGAATTTGTTTCATTTGGTTGTCAAAAGAAAATAAATGTCCCCAGGCTTTCACAGATGATAAAAATGAGGACTAAATACTATATGAAGATAACCTCCTTTGTAAGCAATAGATAGAGTTACTGTTAAAAATCGATCTTTATTTTTCTCTTCTCAAGTTACCACTTTTAGCACAAACAGCTTGTAAAGGCAAGGCATTTTTTTATTCTCCTACATAAATGATGGCATGATGGGAGTAGTGGAAAAAAAATATTAAGTAAACAGCAATATTATTGACTGGTAATGAGAAATGATCTTCTTAAGATGCCCATCTTATTAGCAGTGATTAAATTATTTAATATTCTATTCAGTGTTTTATTTTAAATAATCCAAAATGTAATTTCTTATTTTTGTTTCTTTCCTTTAGACATTGGTTAAAATAGGTTTCCTGCAATTACTGATTTTATTTTTGAAAAAGCTAAAGCATATTTCCTGATGCAAGGTATTTTTTGAAACATCACAGAATTGTCTTCAATAGGTTTATTGTAGCATCCTAGCTTTGGGAATTCTTGAGGTTCAAATCCCAGCTGCACCATTTATTAGATCTGGTATCTAGGGCAGTGTAGTATACCTCTATATGTTTTAAACCCTCCACTGAGTGGCTGTGATCATTAAGTGACGGGAGATGTGCCATCTTTGATGGGGGTTTTTGTGGTAGAGTTAGCACACTCTACATTATAGTTTCTTACACTAACTACTTGAAGTAATCTAGCCCATTTCTAGAAATGTATATTCATTTTTGATTTGTGCTTTCATTTTTTAATTTTCTTTTGTCCTGAAAAACTTAAACTTCCATGATTCTGAAAGCTGCAAGAGTTGGAAGGAGACATAGGGGAAATTCATTCAAGTATTATTTGTGTTTTAAAACATACCGTGTAAACTTCAAAGTTGCAGAGGTTAAACGAAATAGCTCTGCTCTCTGAACAACCGATTTTAATACTCTATGATTCTGGTCCACTCACTTCTCTACTGCAGCTCACTATTGGGTGACATTGTTTTCCTTTGTAATTATAAATACTTGTGCCCTTCAAGTCCCATTTCTACCACCTGCTGGCTCTGTGTCCTCAAAAGGAGAGTATAAAGTCCTCCTCTGTCTCCTCTATAAGAGGTAAAATAACTTTTATTTTAAAGTTTTTTAATATGAGAATGGCATGACATGTTCACTAACTGCTTATTATAGATGTTCATACAACATCAATAAATAGTAATTTCATCAATTCATGGAAAATGTTTTATTACTTTTTCCTTAAGTTTTATCTTTGTGTTTTCCCTATTCCAAAGCACATACAAGACGTAGCATAGGATCCACTGTATATCTGAGCAACTTCTGCCCTTTGCTCTTATGGCTAATACATATTCTTTGCCCTGCCATTATTCTGTGTTCCATTTTTACATAAATCCTATGAAGATTATTTTTGGGGATTTATACAAAATGTTTCAGGCTGTGGGAAAGCTGTTTCAAACAAATACTCAAAATACATTGGCTTGTAACTCATATGAGACGCAGAGTTATAGTCTATGAATTTTCAGGAGCTTGAGATGTATTGTAAAGAATAGTTTTTGGCAGCCAATTTGGAAGCTGAGATTCTCTTATGCATTGTATGTTCACTGTCCTCTATATCATTTCTTGAGTAATTATTGTTTATGAGATATGCAATATTTCAACTCTAATGGAATTTTTCCCTTACCTTTGAAATTTTAGCTATTGTATAATTTTCTGTTATATCTTGGAGCATGAATATGTCACAGAATTTATCAAGCCATTGTATTATAGTGAGCGTGAACTTTTTTCTCTGAATTCTGCCTATTGACATAGCTCTAGAAAAATGAGTTTGCACAGTTACGTAATGCTGAATATATCCAGTTTCTAGCTACATAAAAATTGAATAATCATTAATGTGGTTCATCAAAGGCAAAGCCATAGACAAATTTATCATTAAGTGAAAAGGCTGAGGACCAAGAAAGACAGGCAATCTTCAGCTTTTGAGAGTTACATAACAACTCCATTTTAAGATGTTAGCTCTCATTTCATAAAATGGGTATTTACCCAGAATGGCCCCACAGCAAAGCTGTGAAAATCCACAGTTCACACCCAGACATAATATTTATAGCTTGGGAAGTGGGGACTGTGAGAGTGAGGGAGAGGCAGACAGCAACATCTTTCTCCATTTCTTCTAACCTGATCCAAAATTTGAAAAGTAACTACAGCTGATTTCTCACATGGCCTCTGTCTTTCTTACCTTTGCTGTATTTTTTTTCCTGATGTAAACCTGCTTCAAACCAGGTATTCTTCCTTAGCTGTATCATCCTTACAGTGTTCTGCATGTCACATACCATTACATTGGCCCTATATTTCTCCCAATCAAAATGCCCAGTGCAGCGGCTGTGGAGAAAGTGCAAAAAAGTAGTGGAGGATAAGTCTTCATTTCCCATCATCCCTTGCATTTCGTTCTTTCCTCCCTTCTTCCACAACTGTCAACCCAAATAGACAAACGGTGCAGGGATTTTAGGTCGTATTAGGACAGGACAGCAAACAATATAGAAGAGCCTGTGCTTTTTAGGCAGCATACATCCACTGCCCTAGTGGTGGTGTTCATTTTCTTCTAATCCTCTGCTTTGGAGCCCTTAAGGTCTTTATTTTCATATGAATACCTTGTCTCAATAGATCTACAAAGTTAATGGGAGAAGCTTTCAAATAGGTACAATGGACTAGAGATTATCTATGCTTTTCCTATGTAAGGTAAGATTTTAATACATAGTACATGACTGATCCCATACATCTGCATCTCAAGTACCCCACATATGAAAGTACACAGTAATAGAATAAATATGTAATTGCCCCTCTATATAAAGGAGAACATTTTTGTTTGTTTGTTTGTTTTTCTTTGTGTGTGTAGACCACCCTTTGCAACTGAAAACTCAGGTTAGGTAAATAATCTTCAATTTTTAAGGCACAGCTTTTAGCGTGTCCTTGGGCAGAAATATAATCAATATGGCTTCGATATTATAACCCCCTTAGCAGTGATTGAGAAATGTGGCTGCACTTCCTTCTGTACTTATGTCAACAATTACGGAAGTGATATCATAGGTGGGTCAATCTGTTACACATAGTTATGCCCAACTATTATCTGGGGGCCCAGCCAGTGCAAAGGTCTCCTGAGAACTTACTGCAGCAGTAGAGGATGCTCTTAACTGAGCCCTTACTCCCTGCTGAGCCCTTCATGTGCCATGGCATGCCTGTGAGGTGTCCTGTCACATCCACTTTTTATAAAGGAGGACACTGAGATTCTGAAGTGCAAACTGACTTGCTCAAGCCACACTCGGATACATTTAGAGCCAGGTACAAATCCCATTCTGCCAAATAGCTAGAACCCGAAGTCCTGGGCATTCTGCAAACCCTTTCCCGGGCATAGAATGGGATGATAGTTTGATGAATGATAACTCATTATCTCTGTAGTAGGCAAGCTGCTAGGTGTGATGAGATCATCTTTGATCTCAGATCCTGAAACACAGGCAACTCCACTAGAGTCTGAACCGGTGACAAGAGCTCAACCCAGATCTGTCATAGTAATGCATTCATTAAATGTTCTCACGCCTGATTTCTTCCTCACTGATGCTACATTAATGTGTGTCCTAAACAGTCCATTACAAAAGCTTTTATTTTCCAAAGCTGTGTCTCTGGCATTACACAAATCCATGATTTGTTTTAGACATTTCTTAACTATACTAAAATATATAGGACGGGAGCTTTGCCATTTTAACTGTGTTTAGGTACACTCC
Organism: Peromyscus melanophrys; assembly: GCA_902168415.1. NCBI lineage: Eukaryota > Metazoa > Chordata > Mammalia > Rodentia > Cricetidae > Peromyscus > Peromyscus melanophrys. The sequence continues at coordinate 64,450 of CABHPR010137983.1, forward strand.
ATTCATTGTTGTGCACTCGTCACTGTGGTTCAAAACACATACACACTAAAGTCTTCATTTTCCACACCTTAACTTCAGACTCATTGAACCATTCCCTGTTCCATCACTCCCAGGAAACTTCCAGGTTCTGGACCACAGAACATTCTGCTTCTGTGAATTTGAATGCTCTCCATACCTCATAATATTGGAATCACATATTTACCCTGCGGTGACTAGCCTATCTCATTTAGCATAGTACCAAGTTTTATCCCATATGGGAGTATATATCAGTGTGTCTTTTTCTAAGGCTTAATATTCCAATACATGTCATTACACTTTGTTGGTCTATTCAAAGTATAACTTAGTGTCACCATATAAAGTGGAATCTTTCTGCCAATTCCATAAAGAACATGATTAAAATATAGAAGTAAAATACATTCATAATTTGTAAGATATCTCTCTCACTGTAGCATAACTTATAAAATTAAAGACAGGAAAATAATTCAGGATAAACAATCAGCAAAAGCAAAAGACTGGTTTGATAATTAGGGTCTCAGAATCACAAATGTAACACATAACTGCTCAGATTGGAATTAGCCAATCTTCATTTGATTGTCTGTTTTCCTATATTGACGGTTCCTTAGAAGATTTTTAAAGCTAGACTTTCAATTTGATATTTCTCTAAAAAATAAATAGAATGGTCCGGGGACTGTTGATTCAAAGCAGAAGTGTACATGTATTGCCTCCAAGTTTGTTTGTTTGTTGTTGTTTTAGTTTTACTAAGATTTATTATCTGTATATTATGTAATGCTATTCAAGATTACTGGCAAATCTTAAATCAATGTAGGGAAAATGACCTTTCCTCCCCTTCACACTTTTAACAAGCATTCTTCGTGTACTTCATAATATTTTCATAGCTAGAATTTATTGAATATAAAATACTCACATACATACATATCTTCTGATACAAATGTTACCTTTATCATGTAAGGCAAATGTAACAAATTTATAAATAACAAAGCTGGGGATTTGAAAGGTTAAGTGACTTTCATAGTTAACAACTGTCAGAAATGGAAAAAGAGAACAAGGCTCTTACTCCATTAGTCCACATGCCCACTTCCATTAGAGAAGAATGGAAGGCCACTTTAAATTGATTATAGCACAATCGTATAGAGAGGGTATGTGTTTTGTGAGGCAGTAGGTGGAGCCAGCTTAATTACTGCCTGAAAGGCTTTACAAAGAAAAGACCATTTCATCCTGACCCTATGGGACATATTTCCATGCTGGTTTTCCATTTTAATGAGTATAAAACCTTTAATTAAGCACATAGTATGTGTTGTGCCTATACTATGTAAAAATTGTAAATGAACGCATTTGTGTCTTTACATTATGTCAGAAATTATTGAATGAACATACATTCACAAAATACAGTGGTGGTTTCAATGATAGTAATTTGCTGGATAACCTTCGCTTTCCTGAAAAAAATCCTGCTTAAGGTGAACACAGGATCTTTTATTCCAATTTTAATTACTGATATTAACTCTCAAGTAAGACATTAAATATCATGAAGTAAGTGTATGTGTGTGTGTGTGTGTGTGTGTGTGTGTGTGTGTGTGTGTGTGTGTGTGTGTGTGTGTATGTAGGTAAGAAAATGACTGCAAAGGGTTAAAGAAACAAGGAATTTCATAGAGATTCAAGGAGACCTAAGAAGCAAAATTTGTAGGAGTCCATTGATAGGTTAACAAACCTTGAGTAGAATGGAGCTACAGACACTGGAAAAGAATCTATTGATAAGTTCCTTGAATGGAATGGAGCTACAGACACTGGAAAGGAGTCTACTGATAAGTTCCTTGAATGGAATGGAGCTACAGACACTAGAAAAGTTGGTGGCTCTGGGTCAGGCCATGGCAGGTCCCTGGTTTGAGACTGAAGCCGCAGAGTAGAAAACAGCAGTAAAGGAGAAAGGGCGGGACTGGACTGGGTCCCTGCAAAGGAAATGTGGGTGGATGGAGCTTGGGTCCAGATGAGCAAAGAGGAGCACAGGCAGAGGACAGCTAAGCGACTGTATCACTAAGAGGCTGAGCTTGAAGTGCCCTAGGACAGTCAAAAGGACATTTTACCCTTTCCTTGGTCTGTTGTATCTGATATACTCTAGGGCTAGGTTCTCTAGTGTGACTGTGATAGACCCATGTGTTCCCTCAGTGCATGCTGGTACGTTCATAGGGTGGCACCTGCTCCCAGGGATAAGTCATTCATCATTCTGTGCCCCATGGGTGGAGCCAGGCAGATGGTGCTGTCCACCTGTCCTCTTAGACACAGAGTCACCCTCCAGCCTCAAAATAGAAAGAAGCTGATTAGAGAACGGAGACATTTGGGGCAACATACAATCTGAAATAATAAATAAGCTATCTTATGCAGTGTGGAGTCACTGAGAACATGGCACAGCCTGGTCTCTCCATATGGTTGGTTAGAGCTAAAGCTGTAACAAGATCATCAGGGTTAAGTACTTGAAGCTTGCCTCTACACAGTAAGAAACAACTGTTTTAATGCAATTTTGTTTCTTACTCATTTTTCTACATAACGTTCTATTCTGTAGAAGCCTAAATAAGGGAATAATAGTAGGAGGAAATATGAATTCAGGAAAAGTAATTTTCTGTTAGTTTCTGTTCTTAAGCATGTGTCTATGACCTTGTATCATGTCTAGAACCTTCATGCTTCTTGAGTGATCCTGAACACTAAAGCTCATGATGAGGTTTCATTATTACTCTTCAGTGTGTTGAGTGAGGCACTGGAGCCTGCTCCTCTGTTGCTTGAAGTTGCTGTAGTGGGGAAATTTCACAGTTCTGTCATGCTTTCAGCTAAAATGGTTTTGTGTTTTGCTTGGGGAAGACAAGTCTAATAGTATCCTATCGATTCCGATGCTTCCTGACGGCGGCTGCCTGCCAGGCTTGCCTTCATTGACTTTTCAATGTTCTGTTACAAATAACTTGCATGTACAATCTGGTAGGGAAGAGCACAGAAAGTTCCCCACTGAGCATGAAGTTGAAGCAGCGCTGTGTCTTGGGATAGAGACTGCTTATTATCATTCTGAAAGTCACCTACTTGTCCTTCACTGCTGCCATGAAAGAGTTGTGTTTTCTCTCGATGCTTCTTCTTCTCTTTCTTGTTTTATTTTCACGGACCTTCAAATGTGCCACTTATTCTTGAAGGTTAACTTTTGTTCTTCGAAATTCCCCATGATGACAGAAATTTGAAGTACAAAGTCAGACATGTTTTCTTCTTTTTCCTTTGAACACCTGGCATTAAGATAACTTGAACTTAAGTGTTGTCTGGGTTCATACAATTCAGAAAAAAAATCTTTCTTTATAGGAATTTTCTAAAATGGTGGATGGTTAGATTATAATGCCTCTTGTAATTGCAAAAATAAGTATGTTTATTGAATGGCTACCATTTTCCAACATCCGTTCTTAGCAATTTTCGCATGTTATATATAATTTTGACAACTCTATCCAGTAGATATCATTACCTTATCTTATAGATGAAGAAACTAAGATGCTGAGAGACTAAGTGCATTTCTCATGATAAAAGTAATCATATTTATCTTTCTAATCATGGCTGACTTTTAATTACCTCAGCGATGGAAGTGGTGTTCAGATTGTGGTCAATTATCACAAAAACTGTTGTTTATACCTTATATTTTACCATGCTTTTGTGATAGCACCTAAGGCCCTAAGTTCCTAGGTAGGTTATAAATAAACTTAGCACCATCTGTGATAATAGCTTCATTTTTTTTCCTACGAATCATCTATGTTTATATTTCATCAGAGCAGAAGAAAACTGCATAACTTACATGTTTATGCCCTTGGAAAGTGAGTGGGATTATGTTTATTCAGTCAATAGCTGCCTGGAGCAAAATAATAATCGTGTCTGAGACCAACTTGTGCTGGCCTTAAAAGCTATACAAGAAATGCTTAGATCCCACTGCTTTCTGCTGTCTCCCACCAGAACTCTATCTCTGTCCTTTAAGATATTATGAACAGTGCAGTCTGTCTTCATGTTGCCTTCTAATCCAAAGCATACATCAATTCATAGGCAATGATAAATATCTGGAAGACATGGTGAGGGGAGCAGGTAGAAAGAGAAATGAAGGCTCTGTTGTCTTATATAAGGAAAACTGGACAGTAAGTATCCAACTATCTCATCACCAGTAATTCACAAAAACAACGATGTCATAATCTGTGAAATAGTTTAGACTTTTGAAAATTGAATTAAGTAAAAACCAATCCCAAAGTCTGTAAGGTTAAATTAGGAGGATTTTAAAACATCTGAAGCAATATGTACTCTGCCTCCTGCAGCCTACATAGGAAACCTTTCCACCATTGCCAAAGGTCTCATGGTGTTTATACTTTAGATATTTAAGACCTTTAACTTCCTCTCTGGCCTGACTTTTCCTGTGCTGCTGACCTCCTCTGCTGGACATTGTGCGTTTCTACTCTCCTTTCTTCCCTATGAGATGTCCTGTATGTGGGCAACATGAGTGGTCTCCTCACTTACAGAGCCGGTTGAGAATAAAGTTTGGAGATGATTCTTTTCGTTTCTTTGCTTGTTTTTATTAATTTTTTTCATTTATTTTACATACCAACCACTGTTTCCCCTTCTCCTGTCTTCCCATTCCCTCCCTCACCTCCCATCTACCCCCTCCCCCCATCCACTCCTCCATTCAGCAAGGGGCAGGCCTCTCATGGGAGTCAACAAAGCATGGTATATCACATGGAGACAGGACCAAGCTCCTCCCCCTGCATCAAGGCTGGGCAAGGCATCTCAGTATGGGGAATAGGGACCAAAAAAGCCAACTCATGCGCCAGGGACAGGTCCTGATCTCACTGCTAGGGCCCCCACAAAGAGACCAATCTGCACAACTGTCACTTCCTGCCAGCCATGCAGCAGCACTGGCCCATGAGTTAGGGCTCAGTGCTGTACTCATTCAAAACAATGTCTACAGGAAGGAGTGGAGCACAGGACACTGAAATAGACAGAGGATGGAGGAATGAGAGAGATGGGGGAGAAAGGCTGTGGGGAAGGAGGGAGAAGAAGGATGCAAATTTTAAAATGTGAAGATTTAGCCTGTCATGAAGCATTTCGTCCAAACCTTGTTGTTGTTGTTGTTTTCAACTGAGAATTTTGACAGAATAAATATTTCAGTACCGATGAAGAAAATAGTTTCAGTATTACCCATAGGTCTCAGAAGTCTCCTCTCCACTGATCTGGAAGTTCGTTTTCCTTATTAGCACAGTATTTATCCTTTCATATATGAGGTGAAGCCTTTGCTTACGCTCCACTAAGAAAGTTCGGAAAGGGTATTATTTCTTTACAGTGAACAGATGAAGCAAGCGGACACAGAAATGTACTTATTACTAAATTAAAATGTCAGTAGGTAAACCAAACCCACCATGAACACCTGTGTCTGGAAGTGTCTATATGTCCATGAGGTTAGTTACACTAGCAAATATGTACTCCTAATCCTAATAAGCACATTTCGAATACAGACTATTCCCTAGCACGTGCACGCACGCGCACACACACACACACACACACACACACACACACACACGTGCACACACACACACACACACACACACACACACACACACACCATTTAATATTCATTCACAGCCCAGACACACTGGAATTTAATTTCTATCTTGCTATCATTCCTTGCCCACACCTCTTCTTAAAAAAAATCCCAGAGCTAAAAAAAAAAAAAAAAAAAAAAATCATTGTAGAACCTCATGGCCTTGAAAACTCAGGGCCAGTACAAATATCTGTGGACCAGCTTCATTGTTTGACTTAATCAAAATTCTGGCCAAAACTTTGTGGGCAGAGAAAATATTAAATGAAGCTAATTCTGTCTTCTTCCTATATCTCTGTCACGTGAAGCTATATAAATACTCTAGTAACACTAGTCAGCAATATAATCAATGAAATAACATGATAAGCAGGAAAATAAAAAAATAATCATAACAAAACATTAAGGATGACTTTGGATATATCTCCAAAGTTGCTTAATATCCATCATTATCATTTCCTAACAATTACATATAACTTTAATATGTATTCCCAACTATCTGCTTACATTCATAGCATAGATATCATGGTTTATAGATGGTCAACTTCACAGAGTCTAGAAGCATCTAGAAGACAAGCCTCCAGCTATACCCGTAAGGGATTATTTAACCTCTAAACATGCCTGAGAGATTTTCTTGATTATGTTCATGGATATGGTTAAGACCTATCTTAACTATTAGGCAGAATCATTCTCCAGACTGGAATTCTGGGCTGTATGCAAAGGAGAAAAAGAGCATAGGCTAGCATTTATCTGTCTTTGTTGCCTTTGTTTGCTGATGGTGAATGAGATATACTTCGATCTTCTACCACCTCAAGCTCCCCATGTGGTGATGGGTTAGTACCTAAAACTGTAAGCCATACTAAACCATCTGTCTCTTAGGTTACTTTGAGCAGGTTATTTTATCAACAGGAAAAAAAAAACAAGAAAGTAAAAATGATGTACTGAGAAAGAAATACTTATTAGTTGTTATTAATTTGGGGGCATTGAAGACATTATGTGAGTACACTTTAATTTTCTTTTTCATGATCAAGTGTTAGTTGATAATTAGCAGAAAATTGAAAAAAAATAAAAGTAAAAGGGGAGAGAGGAGGGGGACTGGAGAGATGGCTCAGAGGTTAAGAGCACTGGCTGCTCTTCCAGAGGTCCTGAGTTCAATTCCCAGCAACCACATGGTGGCTCACAACCATCTGTAATGAGATCTGATGCTCTCTTCTGGCTTGCAGGCATACATGCAGACAGAACACTGTATACATAATAAATAAATAAATCTTTTAAAAAAAGGGGGGGGGGGAGAAGCCAAAAGTTAGTGCCCTAGATAAAAGGGGTAAGAACTACAAATGAGCCAAGCGCATTTTAATAAGATAGAAAGATATTTCATCTTAATGAGTTGGATCATGGAAAGACCTCCAGTAGACATATCACACACACAAAGCCAGGCCCATGTGTATAGCCTCCATCATAGGTATCACCCACTCACTCACCCACATTCACGGAGTCCACCCTTGGACCTATGCTCACAAACACACTCATAGCAAAGTTGTGCTCCCAATTGAATTAGGTAAGGATCCATTTAATCAGAAACATGGTGGTCACACATGATGCAGGATGAATTCAGTACACATTTCAGCATTCACCCTATTCATTTAGCCATGTTATCTCCAGAGTTTTACTTCACCAAATATGTGTCCAGGTAGCAAGCCAAGAGGAAGGAAGAAAACATTCCCAGGTCCCCGGATAACTTGAGTTCATTTGCAAACTACCAGACTAGATATGACCCTTGACTGTTTGATAAAACTTGAACACACTTGTCAAACCCAGCCATGCACCACAGCACCATGAAGTCAACTTCCACTTGAGTTTTGTGCCAAGTGGATTGAGGTCTCCTGTGGGATTGGCAGCTGTATTTCCTCCTTTTAGTTTTGGAGAGTCCAATTAGTAAGTCAAACTTTTCAAAGCTGTCTAAAATAATTAATTAGGTCATAATTACTCAGAAGCACATTTTATAGTGTACTGTAATCTAGTGTCTGGCTTAAATGCATGAACAGGGTATCAATTTCATTATTAAAGAATTAATTATAATTGGGCCTAATCCTTTGGTGACGGAAGTTGAATCAAGACTCTAGGGATCTACCGTTCAAATAGGTGAAGTGCATAAATTCTTCCAGATCTCAAGAGAGCTAAGTTGTGCTCTGGAATTATTTTCTACTTATAATATTTTTTCTTTTCAAACACTACATTGGGCTGGGGAAGTGGCTCAGCAGTTAAAGGGCCTTCCATGCAAGCACAAAGACCTGATGTGCAAGACATATATAAAAGCCCAGAGGTCACAGTGGCCCACTTACAACCCCAGTGTCAGAAGGCAAAGCCAGGGGATACTGAGAACAAGCAAACCAGAATCAAGCTCAGGCCTCCACACACATGGGCATGCATACCCACACACTTGCAATCACACAGGGAGACCCACCACACAGATACATGTAAAGGAGGAAGAAGCACTGGGTATGGCACCCACCAATAACAACTTGGTAGGAAAAGGGGCCATCTTCCAGATGTGCTTTATCTTTGTTTCCTCCTACTGTGAAAGACCCCTTCATATCACACATACTTATCAACTTCTATGCTGAGCTGTTGTGTAGACTATTCCTTACAGACTAAAGTACTTTTAATATCTCAATCTCTACGTCATTTTTTTTCCACTAGCACCAACGTTCTTTGAGATTCTACATACCCCAGCATCAACAACTCTGGGGAAAAAAAAAAAAGCCTAGTCATGGACTTTTAAGTTAGGGTTAGATTGCTGGTTTTTATAGAAATTTTTATTGGAAAAAAAAATATCAGGAGCCAACATGTACATCTGAAAGAAGAGCAGTTATTTTATCAAATGATTGTGAAGGAAGATAATTCATAATATTCTATGTGTTTAATATTATTATTATTATCTAATTTTAACCAGCCCACTGAGTTATCTTTTATGTATTGTTTACTCACTCCTGGCTTACATACATTTTAATGAGTTCCTTGAAGCCTGGAATGATAACATCTTTCTCTCTTTCATATGCTAGTACAGTATGCTTTTATTTGACAAACGGTGTTTTTTTAGACTGGCATTTCTAATGCCACATTTACAAGAAATCAAGGAGGAATTCTGAGCACAATTTGTTTTGTCGGCAATGTAGGTTTTTAAAGAGCTTTCTATGAAGAAAGCTATGTGAAAAAGATAATACGTAAGAAATGGGAAGATCCCAGTAATACTTCACACCCCAATATTTATGTAAAATAATGGAGTTTCCTACCAGTTGCAAGTGAAAAAAAAAAGCATGTCTTCTCTTAATGATATTACATCATCTTCTAGAAGCTAATTTTCATTTTAATTAAGGTTCAATAATAGAAATCCTCTCTGCAAATTAACCCAAAATTTCTCATTTAGAGCAACAGTCTAAATGTGGGTGGAGAGGGTGTGTGTGTGTGTGTTTGTGTGTGTGTGTGTGTGTGTGTGTGTGTGTGTGTGTGTGTGTGTGTGTGTGTGTGAGAGAGAGAGAGAGAGAGAGAGAGAGAGAGAGAGAGAGAGAGAGAGAGAGAGAGAGAGAGAGCGCATTAAAGACACAATGTTTTATGAAGATTAACTCTCCATAGGCTCCTCTTTCCTGATGGAGAAGAAATGTCAACAGGAAAAACATGATTTCTTTAACTTCCTTATAATTTCTTTCCAGTGTTCTTTCATGATCTAGAAAATCAAATCTAAAACCTTGACTCATAAATATTCACACTACCTGAGACCTGTGCCTATTCTTGCCAAAGAGAAGAAACAAACGCAGATCATTTCAGACTCCCTCCCTGCTAAGAAAACTGTAAATCCAAAGCTGAAGATTTCGGTAAATAAAAACTGTTCATAATTATAGTTTTACGGGTAAGTTGTTGCAATGAATTAATGTGTTTGCAGAAGAAAGAATGGGTATGGCAGATGTTCCTCTATGAACGGCAATGAGTGATGTGCATGAGACAAAACAGGTGAAGCTTCTGGAAGGGCTGTGCAGCATTACGAAAGAAAAGGGCTTAAGAGGCAAAGAATATTGTTAATGTGGCATTTTCTCTACATTTCAGGCCACACAAAGCATATTACATGTACAATTTATGTTGTAAGTCATTATGTCCACATTAAAATATTGTTTGCTGAACTGATTCAGATATATTCATTTTACCATTTATTTGTTATGTATTTTTACCCAAATTCCTATGTTATAACAAGTGATAGTTAAACATTTTCCTTTTGTAGTGTTATATTTGTGGATACTATTTTAAATTATTAGTATTCAAGATTAACAAAAAATTAAAAGGCTGTCCTTCATATATAAAATCATGTCTACTAAATAAAACTGACATTATTCTTGATATTGACACAGAGTTATATAAACATGTGTGGAAGGGAATACATGTAAGTATAAACTATAGATATTGTCAGATGGTAAAATTACTTCCTGATGTTCAGTGTTCTTTTCAAGGATTTATGCAACTCTTGATGTTTTGATGGGAGTTCAGAACCTAGGTGAAAGAATTATTTTTCCTTTTATCTCCTTTAAAAACTGCATGTTCTGCTTTAGGAGATGCAAAAATGGAGAAGCTGAATAGAGTTGAATTATCTCGTTGTCCTACTGATTCAATAAATAGTAAGCAAATAAATAGAAAGAAGTTCAAATATAACCTTGAACATGATGTTTTTGCAGGGTTGTATTTTCAAATGTCTCCCATTTTTGTCATCTTAAACATTTCACAGGCTACTTAAGTTGTCATAGGTAAATAATGCCTGCATTATAGCCAAAAAACCTTGTCTATTGAGTGCAGTTTAGAAGCAATCCCTGCTATTTTATAAAGCTGTAATGGTTCTGCCCGGGTCTACCCTGAGTGACGTGCCAGCTGACCAGGGCAGAACTAGAAACACAGGTATTCCTAAATGCAAGAATTCATTTGTCAAACCTTGAAGAATTTTGTCTTCAAAATTCCTTATAGACATTTTAAAAAAATAGATTAATACCCCTGAGAGGTAAATAGCTGTTATTAAAATATATGGTGAGCAATTGATGGCTAAATAATGTGTTCCAGGACAAAGAAAGTCAGATTAGAGTTTCTGGGCTCAACTTTCTTGTTCTGTTATTAAATAATTATTGGTACTGCATGAGCCTTCTTTTTTAGTTTTTTTCTTTCAAGAATGTGAAATCATCTGTTACTGTAAATTTTTGTTGTAGGTTTATTTTTATACTGGAGAGTGCATTTCCAGTTTAATGACAGTTTTCTTTTTTAAGATTTTTATTTCTCCCACTCAAGCTTTACTTTATTCAAAAAAATAATAAAGCTTGAAAGTTATATTAAAACTGCTGTAGTCATGTTTAAATGAGCCAAAATGCCCTAAATAATAGCCACATGTGGTAGAAAAAATTTAAGCTTCCTATAAATAGATGAAAATATCTCAAACCTAGTTGCTCCCCAGAAGGCTAAGTCTTCATTTAAGACAGTCCTGACTTTTAAGACTAGCTATGTATGGGCAACACAAACAACTAACTTCAAATCCTGACACTTCCTTTTCCACTAAATCATGTCTTAACTCTAACTTGGAAAGGACTTAGTCTGTATTTAATACGTTTATTCTAACAGATACTCCTTCTTCGGTGGTTATTGGACATAAAAAGTGCAGGGAAATTGTTGCAAATGTCATTCAAAGGGAAAATTATTACTAACTCCGTCAATTTTGTTTACTGATTTCCATGCCAGATGCTGAAGTTATGCTAATAAATGATATGGACTTTGTCCTTTAAAAGCTTAAAGTCTAAGACAGAAGGGAGGAAATGGGTGGAGGGGTCAGGTATGATAAATTTATGCTAAGAGGTGTTCCAAGAGAAGCAATGACCACCTTGTAGACACTAAATATTTTATACTGAAAAATCCAAGGCCTCATATACTAGTTCACTAAATTATATTTTAACTATTATATTATTATTAATATTATATTATTATATTTAGTTCACTAATACCTACTTCATTTGATGGCTTAGACATTAGATGCCACAAATCTGGTGGCTTGGAAAAAAAGGAATGTACCCTCTCACAGCCATGAAGCCAGAAGTCCAAAGCAGCTTAGCAATGTTACCTGTGACTCTACCCCAGAAGGAAGTTTTCCTGGCTTCTGTCATAGCTACTCACCCCAAGCTTGTCTAACGCCAACTTAACTGCACATTCTACCCTCTGTGCGTGGCTGGCCTCTCTATGTCTCTTGACCCCTTTCACAGAAGGATAGCATTCACGTTAGTTTGAGAGTTGACTCTACTCCAGAATTAGCTCATCTAATTGCATCTTCAAACAAAGTGTCTGATACATTTCCATCCATCAAGACCAGGGCTTGGGACTTCAGCCTATCTTCTGAGGTATACCAATTCAATACATAACACTTACTGTCAGCCGCATGGTCATCAAGACACTGTCCTCCTCTCCTGCTGGGTTTGTAGTGCAATTATCTAGTTAATACACTAGACAATAGCACATTTTGTACTCAAAGGTGTATGTATGGTCTGTCCATGTACAGTTGTCATTATATTACTATCTGTAGCATTATTCTGTCTTAAACAGAAAATGGATCATAGTCTCTGAACAAAGAAAAATAGACAATTAAAGATACATATACCAAAGAGCAACAGCCTTCAAAAATATGGGATCACTTTCTAATGATGTGTTTAAATAAGCAAATGAACTAGATAATATTAAACTTTTGCCCAGAGTTAAAAGGGTAGATTATGTAACCCTTTAGTATATCTTCACTGGTTTAACTCTACTAAAATTCAAAGAGTTTAAAAAGGGTATACCTTAGCAGAAATGGTATTGGTCAATTTTACCTGTAAATACTTCATATCCAAGTGCATGTTCAACCTGAAAAATACTGATTTTTAATATTTTGTGTTTCCTGTAGCCTTAGGTATATATAAGTGGTAAGAAAAACATATTCTCTAATCCTGTCCTTCCTGTACCTGAAACTTGCTGTATTAATCAAATTCCAAATTATATGGTATACCCTGCAGAGAAAAAAAATATTTCTCATCCACAAGGAGCTTATTCTTCCTGCAGGTGCTATATTTGAATAAATTCTGGCCTTACAAGATTTCACCACAATAAGACTTGAATTGGAGGGATGTTTTAGAAAAATAAATGATATCATGGTCAACTCAATCAGTATGTTCTAGATTTTTCCCTTTAGCAGGCACTGGTCAAGGTGCTGCAAATGCAGCAACAAACACAATATCCCAAGGGCCAAGGTTTTATAGAGAACTGATGTAACAGCTCCCTGAAGCAAGGTGGGGCTCCCAAATTACGTTGCCTGCTCTTGCCTTTGAGTAGAAGAAATTCTAATTGGAAGGAATGGGACTGGGGGAAAAAAGTGTAGGATGATTGATTGAATCTGAATTCCAGATACACTGGGTTGTTTTTCTTTTTTTAATATAAGTACATTCCATGCAATACATGGATACTTGATCAATTAAACAATGAATAAATTTCAGTACAGCTAACACAAGAAAATTATCAATATTTTAGTATAGGTAAGTCTGATACATTAAATAATACATGCTAATGTTTTCATGAAATCTAAAATTCAAATTTCACCAAGTACCCTGTATTTTTATTTGCTACATTTGATTATCTTAGTGCTGGGAGAGACAGAAAATAAAGGCACAAAAATAGCATGCTGTATGGTACTAGGTCCAATGGGAAAAAAAAATTAGGAAAACTGAGCATATCATAAGAGAAGAGTCAACATCACATATAAAGAAAAAAAATTGACTGGTGAGCAGGTATTTGGAACAGTTATCTCTGAGGGTATAATCTCCTCCAAGCCATGGAGCCTCCCTGGTGAAAAATCTCAGGAAATTGATAGAATTCTCATGAGACAGGAAATGTCCAAGGAGCTGGGACGAAGGGCGCAAGAGCAGTGGAACATTTTCTTGGTTTGCTTTTTTCAGGATGTGCTATTAACCTGAATTAATAACTCTGGCTGTAATTAAAACATGATCGTTAGTTCACCTCTCTACCTACTTCTCTCTAGGTCTCCATCTCAGCCCCTTTACAAATGAATCTATACATAGTAACAGATGAACTTAGAGACCAAACACAAAGAAAGTTCTGGCTGCTGCAAGGGGAAACGATAATGAGCAGCTTAATTATTCTGGGCCTTATTTACTCCATGTTATCAATTTTGATCACTTGCTTTATTTAACTAAGATGCTCGGTTTTCATCCCAGTCATTAGCTCCCATCTCTAAGTAATAATGTATTCAGATTCCGTGAGTGTGTTAGAGTTCCACACATTTTGCATATTGCAACAGACACACGGGGAATATTTTTATTTAATGGAACCTCTAATTAAGTCCTGTGAATTTCCTAGCAATTGGTTAACCTTCACAAAGGCATTGCACATCAGGGTCTAATGCCCAAATTTGTTAATCTCATGCTTTGTTTTGAAAATCGCCCTCCATTGAACGTTCTGTCATGCTGGATACCGACCAGCTCCTCCAGCCCTCTCCTCTGCACAGCTGTGGTCTCCATGGTCCCAATATGTCGATTCAGACCAGTCCTTGATTTAAAACTGGGGACTTAAATAGCTCCAGACGTAGGTGGAACTGGTGCTCCGTCACTACCTCCTTACCTTTGGCTCCTGCCTTGCCAACTAGGTATCCACCCAACATTATTAAGCTTTCAGAGACTTGGGGCGCTACTCTTGTCGCATTATTAACTATTCTAAAACTCAACTGTTTTCTGATCCCTCCTCTAGTTACTGAAGCAATCCTACCTGCTGATAAAGTTTTCTGAGTACAGTGTCAGTGTATTGAGCATTCTTTGACCCTGAGTCCTACTTGCTCATTAGTAGTGGCATTCGAAATCAGACCCTGCCTCCTATAAACTTGCCCCAGACTATCCAGCAAGCTGCATATGTAGATCAAAGCTTACCTGGCAGATTGACTTTTTCCAGTGTATTACAGGATGGGTCTGTTCTTGGGGTTCCCTTCAGCCTAATGAGCAAAGGGGTTCCCCATCCTTCCTTGGATTTGGCAAGGCGAAGGCACTTAGATTTAAAGTGGTCTGGACCCTTGTTCTCAGTAGTGAAAATGGTTGGATATTACTCCTTATTTTTTTATGTCTCAATCAATGAGAATTAGACCAAGAACGCTATGAACTTCACCTTGTATAAAAACATCATTATAAATATCCTGCATCTAAGGTCTCTGGTTAGATATACGATGCAGTATTGTTATTACTCCCAGACCCAAGCACTAGGCAAATATTTCCAATATTTGCAGAAACTTGAAACTTACATGGCATATTTCTAATCTCTTCACTTTTGCATATTCTCACAAACCTGAGTTCTTCCCTCTCATTTCATCCGCTCTTGACTTAATCATCAAGGCTTTAGAACCCCATAGTAAATTTATTTTGGTACACAGACCCTTTCTCAACATTTTTTTTTTTGCATTTCTTTTGAGTTTCTTCCCTTATAACCACTTCACTGTCTCCCTGTGTTTAGGCCAATCCACACAGGGTTTTCTGTCAAGCTCTGGCATACGTTTTTTTCTCTTCCCGGCAAGTGTCTGTCTTAAAAGCCAGATATAGAGATGAAAAGAAAAACCTGTTACTGGTGAGTACAGTAGTGGTGCCACATTGATTAAGTCTCGAACTGAAACCTAAAACTGTCCTTCATACTGTGAGAAAATAAAATTCTGGCACTTTAACATTTATGTCCTATGTCCAACATTTTAACTGTAAGATGTATGACTTGAGTCCCCAAGACAGATTTCCTTCATTTGCATAATAAGAATTTAGTGACTTGACCAAGGGCACCACAGTCTATGATGCCATCACTCATCATGTGTGGCAGATACTGTCCTCTACCTAAAAGATACAGAAATTTCAAATGATCACAGCCATGATTTTGTCCAGTATGGATTTCTATCTTCCCCAGGCATGTAGACAGTTTTTAAAAATTAACGTAATAAAATGAAACACTACTAACTAAAGTCGATGTCTATAAGATTATAAACCATAAATTATATCAACTCTGTAGGGGAAGATTCCTTTTCTAGCCTAAAACTAGCTCAAGGCTGGAGCCCTCATTTAAAAAGTGTTACTTTAATGGAAAAAAAAAGCAAACGAATGTGTTTGTAAAAACATCTGATCAGACAAAAGTCATGATGGTATGATTTGGTGATAATGAACAGGGGGAAGTCAGCAGGTCCTGTTTGTGGACAATATTCTCATGCCCCTGTCTTCAATAATAAGAATGCATGGCAGACTCTTCAGGAATGAAGAAAGGGAAGGAATGGGTGAGAGAGTTCTTCTGGCTTCTATCAGCTTCTATCATTTTCTCAGAAACAGCTGCACCATACTTTATGGCAACATGTCCAATCTTCAAACTTTAAAATAGAGTAAATAATACCACAAGTAGGGATGCATGCTTCAAATCCCAGCAATTGGGAGGCAGAGGGTAATGACAGGTGAAACTCTAAGCCTGAGGCCATCCTTGTCTAAACAGCAATGTAATTCCTAGCCTCATTCTTCTGTTTTTACTTCCATATTGGATGGCATAGGGAAAAGCATGTTTTCGATTCCTTGTGTATGAGTAATTCTTACCCATGTAAAACACTCCTCTCTTCATACGTAAATACGTTCTTTTGATGGGATCAAACATTTGGCATGTGACTCATTTTTTTTATTTTTATTTATTTATTTTTTTAGTATTCTAGAAATCATTTGCTAGGAAAGTAGTCTACTTTTGGGATATACCACCAGCCCAGCCCCTACTCATTTTATATTTAATTATAAACGGTGCTATAGGAAAACAGCTAGAGGGATGAATATATTGACATATGCCTAGTTACATGATGTTGATATATTTAGACAGAAAAAGAGGATTATGTAAATGATTTTCTAACCTTATACTGAACATCTGCATTACCTTGGGACACCTGGATATTTGACAACCACCAACCTCAACATGATTAACTAATCATTTCAAGTTTTTAATATAAGTTATTTGGCACCAAGGCAAAACAATTTCAATGATTATTAATTAGCTTTCAGGTACAAGGAGAGTTAGAAAATTTTCTGCTGTGAAATATATGAAAATCCATGCACTACACTTAGACTTTGCAGCTGAAATCCAATTCTAAAATAAATCACAGTTAATTCTGGAAGACATGCCTGCAAGTAGATTTTCTTCCATCTACAAGATGGAAACTAAAACACAAAAAGATTATAGGGGCTGAATATTTGAGGCTTGTAGAATAAATATCAAAGGTAAAAATTTGAGGGGAATGATTCATTGACACCGATATAAATTAGCAGCAATCATACCTGGCCCTATTTATCTATTATCTTTAAGTCAGAATCTGAGCAAGTAAGTACCATTAAAGCCATCAGCTTGGCTGACGCATTACTAAAGAGACCACTGCAGCCACAAGGATGCTCTTAGATTCATCACGCTGGTTACTTCCTTTATCACTAACTTGTCAAAAAAATTTAAGAAGACAGATGGAGCATAGAATTTATTAATCTTGATAATAAACACAAGTTTGAAGAGTGTTCACAACCAATTTGTAGCTCTATGACGCAAAGGTATTAAAAGGAAAAACTGTTGCGACCAAATGGGAATTTAGCCCAGGCCAAAAGCTATTAGGAGCATGTGGAGCAATAGATTTGGACAGTGTTGATGCTGAGGCTGATGGAAATGGCATGTGAAAATACAACATTGGTGTGATTGCTAAACATTTTTGACAAGTCGAGTGTGTATGCAGTGACGTAGGAGACACACCTCTCAGCAGGTCGGTGAATGTGTTTCAAGAGAAGTTTTACAGATGAGAGAAGACTTGCCTTAAATGTGCGCTGTACCAGCCCATGACTTGGGATCTTCTTCTAATGAATGAAAATGGAGAAAGGAGAAAGTATGTTGAGCACCAGCATTCCAACACAGCATGACCAACTACTTTACACTTGTCTGTCTTACATTCCTGTCCTGATTTACTGCGCCCCTCAAACTGTGAGCTGCAATAGACTTTTCCTTTATTACATTACTTACAATGTGTATTTTTTTCACAATGATGAAAAAAACTAATAGAATTTGGCATGACAAAGATTAAAAAGCTAGAGGTTAGTAGCTGTACATTCTAATTTCAAAAGCGTATACATGCTGGCCTCTTTTCTCATCGACCCCCTGTTTCTTATGTTCTAGAGTAAGCCACACATCTGTAGATGTTTACTGTTTATATGTAAAATACACAAAGAAAAGAAAGTGAGTGACTAGACTTTGACCTCCACAACAGAATTTAGATATTGCTGGATGTTAGAAATCATGTTTTATACAAGTTAGGACTGAACCCTCTTCTCACGTCTCTTGTAGTTTATCATCATTTCTCTCCAGGTACCAGCCGCTTCTCTCTCTTTCATGCCATACCTTCTATTTTTTCTGTAATTTGTTTTGATGGCAGTTCAAGAGCCTCTGCCCAGGTTCCTTCAGAGGTCGATGGAACACAAGTGACTGATTGTGAACTCTTCCCACTGCAAAGAAGTGATCATTCGAAGCTTTTTTTTTCCCCCTTATATTAAGATCATATGACCTTAAAGTCTTACGGGTTTTTGTTTTGTTGGGGGGGGGGGGGGTTGCATCTTAATTTTCTTCACAGAGTAGAATTAGTATATACATTGACAGTAAGTTTTTTTTCTATTTTTAATAGGTTTATTATCGCTAAAATTAACATACCAAGTTGGACTTTCCATAGTTTGTCTAATAGTAAGCAAGGGCAAAGTCAAACAGAGGTAGGGTGCAAATGGTGGCCCTTTTTATAGTATCTATACTAGCTCAGAAAGTCAACCGTCTTCACAAAGGTATTTAAATCCATCTCTCACAGAGCAGTCTTTTAAAAGGTACTTCAGTCAACATCACATAATAGTGGCCCTGTAAGTACTGCAACTGGAACCATCATGCATTGATTCATTTGCTCTAAACTGGCCATGTACCTGCTCTGTCCTCGATAGTGTTCTACACACAGGACTTTCAACTCTCTGTCTCCTCAAGGAACTGGCAAATAAAGCAGAAGTCAGGCAATCTAAGCACATACTGTATGAGAAACCCCCCCTCCCCATGTACACATATTTGTAAGAGAACTTAAATTTTTATTTTAAAAAGAATAACGCATAACCACACATGCAGCGAAGTGACGTGGTAAAGAAAACAAACTGAGCAGTGTTAGAGATGATAGGGGACTGCAGGAAGGGAATAGTTTGAATCCATCTCTGGGAACCTTTTTGCTAATGGATCCAAGCCAAACAGATGCTGAGTGAGGCTTTGGGTTCTGCTTGGATCTTAAGAAAAGGACAGCTACAAGAATCCTGGCATCCTGAACCAAGGAGGAGGCAAGGAACAGTTGAAGAAAGGCTTGAGGGCGGCCTCCAGAGGAAGGGATGAAATATAACAAAAGCCTGGCCTGCAGAGCAGATGAGCCAAGCCTGCCAAACAGAGCGGTCCCTGCCAGGTGGACCATTTCCTCCGGTGTTGGGCAGCTTCCAGGTGATGGACTTTTTAATTGGGAAACAAACGTTATCCAATAGGATTTTTCTAAGTCCTTATGAAAAAGTAACTCAAAAACTCAGTAATAGAACAAATCAAAACTATAAAAATGATTTTTTAAGCCGGAGGGGGAAATGAAATGAGTGAACGATAAGAACAAGTCTTATCTTGAAAAGTTAAGATGCCGGCAAGACCACATCAATAATGTGGCAAAGCTTGGAAGCTGCCTCAGAAATAGGACTTTGCTAAAGAAAACCGACCAAAGTTTTAACTGAATAATGACAAGGTGACAGTGAAGCTGTGGGAGGGGAAGCACACGTTATTGATTGAAGTATAAGTTACCGCTGCAGAGAGAGGTCAGATTTGAAATTCTTGGAAGATCTAAACGTGTTCCTGAGCCATGACACAAGAGATGTTCTGCTAAAGGGATGGGGGAAAGGGCTCCAGCACGTTTCCATGGGGACTTACCCACCATAATGCTCCAGTCAGCTCCCTTTGAAACAGTGAAGCAAAACAGAAAGGTAGTTATTCCTCAGCACGGGAGATAGATGAACTCTGTCCACCCACGAAGATAGCAACTGAGATTGAGACAAATTAGCCACATTTACATATGAATACATTGGCAGTCACCTTGATACTCCTTGAAAGTAACTTGCCAAACATGTACAATTTAAATAATTTAAGTTTGTAAAAATGTGAATTGTGCATTTGCTTAGCAAGCGTGAGGACCTGATCATTGTGGTGGTATATACGTGTCGTATAGGAAGAAGAGGCAGAGGCAGGAGGTTCTTGGGTTCAAGGCTAGCCTGGGGCAAGCATGAGGACTCCCATTTGAAAAGTGTAGCATGCTGGTATACACTTGTCGTCTCAGCTCTGTGGAGATGTAGACGGGTGGATTCCTTGGTGTAGCTGGAAGTTTTCCTGTGTCCCAGCCGGCCAGTGGTTGGAACAATTCTCATCCACTTGTGTCCCCCAAGTAAGCACACAGAGGCTTATATTAATTATAACTGCTCAGCCACTAGCTCAGGCTTATTACTAACTAGCTCTTACACTTAAATTAACCCATAATTCTTATCTGTGTTTAGCCATGTGGCTTGATACCTTTTCTAAGTTCTGCCCTGTTATCTTGCTTCTTCTGTGTCTGGCTGACTCCTGACTCAGCCCTTCCTCTTCCCAGAATTCTCCTCATCTACTTGCTCTGCCTATACTTCCTGCCTGGCTACTGGCCAATCAGCATTTTATTAAACCAATGTACAAAAGATTTATCCCACAGCACCTTGGCTCACTACCCAGGCCAACCTCGCCTCCTTTGTGAGTTAGAAGCAGGCTAGAGAAAGACTGTGTCTAACATGAAAAGTGTCTACAACAGAGGTTGTTCTGAATGACAACCCTGGAGGTAGCCCTCTGGCCTTCACATGCACACATGTAGATGTGCATTACACACACACACACACACACACACACACACACACGTGCACACAAACGTATGAATACACATGGACACACACATTTCTAGTTAAAACACACACATATTCCTATTTAGAATTTTATAGTTTGAAAATATCATATACATTTCGCCTATAGGTATTTATAACTGGGAATTGCAAGATAGCTCAGCTGGATAAAGATGACTGTGGCCAAGCCTGTTAATCTATATTTGATCCCCAAAACTGAAACCTACTTCCATGAGTTGTCCTCTGGCATCCACATGAGACTGTGGGATACATGTGCCTACACACACACACACACACACACACACACACACACACATGCGCACACTCACACACACTCACGCACACATTCACACTCCTACAAGTTGTCCTTTGACTTCCATGTTAGCATTGTGGAATACATCACACACACACACACACACACACACACACACACACACACACAGTGAAAAAATAAACAAATGGAAATTAGACAGCATAGGGACTATAGAATCTAAAATTATGGTATGGCATATATGTACATACACCCATAAAAACAGACAAAATGAGTGACTGTAAATAATCCTAGGTACCTATAATTATATATAAAATTGGGCATAGTTCTCATATATACTTGAGGAAACTGATTACATTTAAGGGAAGGGGCAGGAAAGTGTAAGCTGAGGAGCAATATTTGGTTATTAGAGAGTACATCAGAATGTCACCATGCATCAACATGTCAGCATGTGTTTATTATTGCATGAGGACATTCTTTTACTGTAATTTTTATATTAGATGAAATCAAAATTATAGTGGTGGATTTCACAAGCAGACATAGCTCATAAAAAGACAGAATCACAGATTGTTGACGGATGAGAGATATTGAGGTTGTCCGATATGATAGAGGCGTAGAAATTGGATCTAGTGGTTTGCTTTGAGAACAAGTGTGGGACAATCCAGATGCCACCATTTACCAGACTGGATCTTTTAGAGAGCAATGCTGCCTCTTAAAGATGCAAATTTTTCCGGCATATTGGGGAGGTGACAATTGAATATGCTTAATGGTGAAGCAAAAGTAGAATACATTCTTGCCTACACATTAATATAGCATATAAGTTATTGTTTGCACTGGGCCTGAATTCAGTGCTGAAGAGCACATGTTCCATCTCTCATCCAATTATTGTTGTAGTTTCCAAGGTAAACATAATTATTAGGAAGATATTATGAAGATAAATGGAAAGTCTCACTTAATAGTGAGCTCCAAATAATTCCTGGAAGGTACTTCTTACCATCTTCTAAATAGTCATATAGTGGCACCTCTAGCAAATCTGTAAGAAGACCTGGGATCTAAAACTGTGGTGATTTGCCTAAATTGCCAGACTCATGGGAGTTCCAGATTAAAGACAGCTTCTGACCACCAAGTCCTTTGACTTGTATTTACCCTGGGTCCACACAAACTAAAGCAGCTTAAAAATGAGAACCATAACTCTAAACATTGCCTACTAGATGACTAATTGATACCTCCTATGTTCAAGGGATGGCATTTACACTTTGTGTGTGTGTGTGTGTGTGTGTGTGTGTGTGTGTGTGTGTGTGTATGTGTGTGTGTGTATGTGTATGCGTGCGCACATTCACATTGAGACAGTATATTTCATTTATAAAAAAAATGTGAGCACTATTTTAAATAACACAATGGTTTATTTTGGAATGCATGATTTTAAGCTGTTTTCCAATGTATTTTACAGAATTTAGTGTAGATAACTGACTGAATGTCACTTAGGATTTAATAAGGTTGGCATAATAAATAATACAACAATGAACACCATGCTAAAAAATCTCAACTACTCTCTTCTAAGTTTTAAATTAGCCCCAAAGCTCTTATGTGGTAGGAAATTCAGTTGACTGTGTCCCATGGCCAAATCCTTCTTCAGTGGTCCCCATAGAGCCTGCTCAGGTTGTATTCCTCCCAGTGAGGTCTAATGGTATAGAGAAAGACCTGGGTTAAGGCACTGAATACTAATTACAAAACTCCCAGTTACTAGGAATGAGGCCTAACCCCTGAGCCTCAGGGTCATCACTCCAGCTGTCATTTCCCAAATACATAAATGGAAGCATGGAACAAAACCATAGTAGTCCTCAAATCTGTTTTATTCTCATGACCCTTTGTTCTCAAACTTTATGCAAAAGTCAAATATGTAAATTTGTACCTAAGAAGGTGATTTTGAGAATCTTCTCCAAGTCCTTAGAGACATCTCAAGGAGCTCTTTGGAACAACTCAGATAAATTCTTGTGTGTGTTGGGGGGAGGGAGGATGTGGACAAGAAGAACTCTAAGGTTAAATTAATTAAGGAGAAGATTGTAGGCTATATAATATGATCACTAGGGTTGATGACTCCACCACATTAGTAAATTGCTCTAAAACCATGTAGATTAATTTGCATGTTTATGAAATACTAAGTAAGGTAAGTAATGCACGTGAAACATTCACGCATCTAACTAGAGTATAAAAAGGAAAGCAAAGGAATGTGTGCAGTCCATTCACCTTCTGCTGAGTCCTGAAGAAACCTGGGACAAGTCTCATTCAGTACCTGTGGCTTGTGCCAGAACTTCTCACCCACCCCTTCCCCAAACCTCCAGCTTGGGGGCTGGGCTTCCCTTCCCCCAGCTTCAGATTCCTATACAGCTTCTCCTTTTGTCTACACACTCTCTCTTGGTTCCCATGCGCTCTCTTGGTTGTCTTGCCCCCTCTTTCCTCTCCTCTTCCTCCCTCAGTGCCCCCCCTCCTCTCATGGCCCAGTTCAGTCTGCTGGCTCCTTTCAGTTTGGACCCTTCCAGATGCCTCTGGCTGTGTTCTCTGGCATATCTACAATAGAAACCTTCTCTTTAACCATACCTAAGACTGGTCATGTCCTCCTTTTTATTAACCTTCATCTACCATTGTTAAATTAAGCAAATGTATAAAATAATGATG
Organism: Peromyscus melanophrys; assembly: GCA_902168415.1. Taxonomy (NCBI): domain Eukaryota; kingdom Metazoa; phylum Chordata; class Mammalia; order Rodentia; family Cricetidae; genus Peromyscus; species Peromyscus melanophrys. The sequence continues at coordinate 88,046 of CABHPR010137983.1, forward strand.
ATGGTGGTAATAGTAATCCTGCCAATTGCTTGATAACATGTGTATGTGTGGTCGTTTTTAATCCTCATAAATTTTACTTTCCTACCAATCTATTCCATATCAAGTATTGGAACTACAGATTAGAATAAAGGGTAATGAGGTGTGTAAGCAGATTCCAGAATACTGTGATGGAAAGTAGCTGTTTTCGTCAGATGAGAATGAATACTGAGCAACTAGTATTTGCATAAGTCACTTTCCTCGTGCACAGCCGTTTCCTATCTGACACTCTGAATATTGTATTGATTACATCTCTCCTGGGTACACACAGTCTTATGAAATGGCCATCAAATGACAAGAGGCCATCTCTGTCCTGTAAAGCTGGCCCTGTTAGACTCTTCCTTTAGGAACCACTTGTGTTGGCTCACCCTTACTTTGCACAAGTTGGCCACTGAAGCAGGAAGTGTCCCACTGGGTTATCAAATAGCGCTGGTGCAGTGTGTCATCTATGGACTTGCCTGGCAAGCTTCCCGGGACCCTTGACGATGGTGGTCTCCCAGTCTGAATACACTGTGTACAGCAAATCCAGGCTGAAAAGATTCACACGTGGCAGGGTATTCTTGGCAGGCATTTCACATTCATTTATAAAACCTCTTCTTTCTACATCAAATTAATCTTATGTTCTTCCCAATCACCATGGCAATATTCTTTTGACTTCATCTTCTGACAAGCTTGAAATAGCGTTTGATAGGCTTGAAGTATAACCTAGAGTTGCAGCGCTCTGAAACGAATGAGAAATGAAAACCCAATCTGCAGTTACCTTCACAACTGTGTTCATATGCAATCCAGCCCGCTGCTAGCTTTATGTTTCTAAATGATGTCTTTGTTCTGAATTAAATTGTGGGTACGATGCTTGCAGAGCAGTTAATCCATCTCCAGAATGTGTAACACTTCTGCTAGTTCTGCATCTTTTATTGCAACGAGAACTTCAGTGTCTGGTTTATGGGAGAGCTACCAAAACAACAGAAGGAGTGTTATCACAAATCCTTTATGGAAATCGTTAGCTTGTGGTAATTAATCTGAATAGGACATTTGTTTTCACTCCATCTAAGCAAATCAAATGCAATTTCCTTTTCCTGGCTATATAATTTACGCCCATTTAGAATCATATATTATATATGATGTGTGTGAGTATATATATATATATATATATATATATATATATATATATATATATATAAAAGTTGTCAGTCATTATTGCATTACTGGGTTATCTCTTCTTTTAATAAGCATATATTTGGCAGCTTGTATACACCTGACTCTTGGGTTTCAAAGATGGATGAGACATTGTCCCAACACTTAGAGAGGTTTTAGCCATGCTAAGAAGCAATGAGGACAATTCAGGAAGCCTAGTAGTGGTCATGTACTGAGCATCCAAGTAACAGCAGAGAATGGGGACTGAAGGAGAGCTTCTTGGGGAAAGAAATGTCTGAACTGGATGAAAAGAGATAAAGCAATGGCAGCCAGTGAGTGAAGTCAGAGTTAGATTTTTGCTAACCAAAAGGATCCAACTGAAAAGAACCAAGTTGAGGCATGAGAACAGATTATGTGGGGTTTAGATTTGTTTTCTTTATATATATATATATATATATATATATATATATATATGTAAAACCCTTAGGATATGTGACCCGATTCTCTTCTTGTCTAAATTAGGGAACTGAGTTTCAGAGTTCCCCCTTAGGAACGGGCCATTGTATGAGATGATACAGCAAGTGTTTACTAAGGGACTGCTGCTCTCCCTGCCTTAACTCCTAATCTGTAATGTTGCATGATAACTGCACCTTTTTCTTGGAATTACTGTACTCACCATGCCAGATACTCATTTAAAGACTGAGCGAAATGAAGGCTCGATTTCATGGTGTTCTAGCCTAGAGAGAGCGGAGTAACCCAGGGGGAGAGTAAAAGTAAATGAAGCTGAAAGCATATCTGGAGAAGAGAAAAGCACAGATTGCATGGGGATTCATAATCTGTGGTGAGAACTCAGAATTTCAGGCAAAACAGAGGCAAGGCCTAACTTAAATTTTAAAAGAATTTCTTATTCTAAACAGGGTGAGAGAGTGTGGGAGAGAGGGAGGGAGGTTAGCTCATTAAAATATGCATGGCTTAGGACCAGATGGATGTGTACATGTAAGGAGTTGTTTTGGTATATGCGTATAAGGGGTTGGGGAGAAATGAACAAAATCTGGATTCATTTTTAAGATTTGCCAAGCAAAAAAATCACTAATAAGTTCAACATAAACACTAGACAAGAAGGAGTTCTAAGAATTTGGCCAAAGTAAACAAATTGCAGCTAGGAAAAAAAAAAACTTGATGAGGAAAAAAAATCCCCCATAGAAATCTAGTTTACAGTTTAGACATGTTAGCAATAAAGAGATTGGTGAATGCAACAGGATATTGCAAAGAACAAGGACTTGACTTGGGTTAGCTAGATCAGTGTAAAGGGGGAAAAGCAAGGAAGAAGGCATTAGATACTATTATGAACTGGAAATTCAACCTAGGAAGTGGGATACAGGAAGGCTTATAAAATAGTTATTGTTTGTATATAGTTTCATAGCCAGCATTTCATGGGATGGCAAAAAGAAATAAAATGAAAAATAAATGATCAGAGTTTAGAGCACTAACATGAATAGTTTGAGGACAGTTAGTTGTTGATGGACAGCAGTTGAAATTTTAATGCAAGTTGATTTGAGATAAATACATTAGCATTTATCATCTTATGCAATACAGACCTATCCAATTCTATGTTTTGTTCTCTCCCTAGACTTACATACACTCTTTGTATTTTATTCATCTTTGCACTATGACTAGGTATCTACCATGGTGCCAGTTATATGATCCATAGCCATTGTGGGAGTAAATTGGAAAAAGGAAATGATTTGTGCCAAAACATGGACTCTAATTAAGAGGATAGACTCCTTGGTCCAGTCCAACCACTAATGCGCACGGAGTATCCACCTTAGTTGAGAAATCCCGGACACCCATTCAGCATGACACATGAACACTCACACCTACTGTTCACACTTGATAATAATTATTATTATCCAGCTGCTACTTCAATTTCCACCATCCTAGAGTTGACAGCAACTTTTCAATGTTATCCCTTCTTTTAATTGGCCAGCCACCATGTCACATTGAATCCTAGGCTCTCTGGAGAAACGACAGAGCTTTTATTGTTCCTCCCCAGCTCAGGTTCATTTCTCTGTACACTCATTCACCCAAAACACCAAGGAAAATGCATCTGTATCGAACCATTTCTAGGGCATTGATTGCTCCCATGTGATTATTCCGATAGCAACTGTGGAAAGGCATGAGGGTGAAAGAAATCACTGTAGTTTGCCTCACATAGCCTCTAACTGTGGTGAGACGAACAGTCGAAAATACATCTCTATTTTCTCTGCTGCTTGTCTTTCAATACAAGTTTATTTACCATACCTCCTACTTGCTCTTAGTGGGTGATATGTCTTGAAGGTAGAATAAATTCTGTCTTTCCACTTGAGAGCTCAATTTCCTTATACTGTAGTAAAACTGTCCCATCAAGAAAGTTCTTTGAAAGATTTAAGAATAAAAGTTCCTTTAAGGTGGTGGAATCTCTTCAAGTTTGACAGCAATAAATGAAATTAAAGGACTAGGAGACTATTCTTTTTCCTCCAGTCCTACTGACTGCAGATCACTTTGAAATATCAGCTTCCATTTTGGTCCCACATTTTATTTGTGGGACCACCAGAGTTCCCTAAACAGTATTAGGGTTCATGAAAAATGAAACCTGCATGATGGCAAGCAGGTGGCCACTTGGGAAAGGCCATTCTGTTTGTAAGGAGCATCCTTCTTCAGAGAAAGGTACATGAACAAACTGTGCTAAGGATGTTCCATACTTAATACCTCAAGCTCAGAGAAGGGAGCTTTCAAGACTTCGCAGGGAAGTCAATAAATATTTTTCACCTGAAGGCCACAGTCAGTATGCTCTTTAAAGATGCTAATATGTTTGCCAAAGAGAGGAGGTATTTTAGGAGAAAGAAGCAGAATGCTACAGAGGATAAGGGAGCTGTAAGATGGAGGAGAGAAATTAACTGTGATGGAAGAAAGAGCTATGATGGGGTAGGGGCAATGGGCTGGCTGGACTGCTCGGTTGAGCACGGGAGTACCATCTTAACATTGAGAGAAGTATTTAAGATGAATTATCTTGGGTATCAAGTTCAGACAAAAGTCTATCATCATATTCATGAGAATGGACAAAGACAGACTCAGACGGAGGAGGAAGCTGGGAAGAATCAGCCTATTTTTAGAAATCAGAATCCCTGTAAGTTACTGGCAAAATAGGGAAGGCAGGACAAGAGAAGGAAACGAAGTAAAGGGTCCTTCGTAGGTGTCTTTCACCAACCTAAAAAATGAATGAGATGTTGGCTGGGGTTGGATTGGGTCAATTAAGAAACGTGTTCTTTAAGTTGTGTTCATACTTGGAACTCTGAGGTTTTAGAGAGTAATGTTTAAGCTTCATAGAAGAAAAACTCTCCTTTTTATTATGACTACCCATAGGAACTGTTATCACTACGAAATACTGAATAGTATTTGAAAGTCTCTCTGGAAAACTAACATGTTCACAAAATAAGTTAGGATCTTGTCAGATTAGACCTCACTAACTCCATTGAAGGGGGAAAGCATCCCTTCAAGCTCTGAAAAGAAAGACCCCTGGGTATTCTCCTCTAAGGAATATAAATTTATATTTAATGATAGAAAATTGTAGCTTTTAAGGATCCAGCTTAGAGACAGAAAAAGCAGAAATATCAAAGCTGCGTTATCCTGATTGGAGATCTTATTTCTTCACCTCCTTCAGGATGACTTTGCAATGTCATACAATCACTTACCTGACTCACAGATGGTCACATTTACCTGAAACCCTATAGACATCCCGTGGGCTTTTAAAAGTTGGGCTAGAGGTATGGCTAAGTAGGAGAAGGGTTACCCAGCATGTTGAGGCTCTAGGTTCGAAATCCTAGTACTCTATGTAAAACAAATAAATGAATAGTTTTCTCTTCCAAAAACCCTTCTCCATTCTGTTCTGAGCTTTTGTTTCCCCTTGGCTATCATTTATTGAGCTCTTTTGCTATGCTAAATCCTAGTCATTGTTTGCTAATTTTTCCTTCTCACTTCTAGTAGTTGTACAAATGAGATATTTGTAATATCTGGTTTTAAACATGAATCTCTGTGTGTGAAAATCTTAACAGTACTTCTAGTATCACACATCTAGAAAGAGGAAAAGTGAGTGTTCCAAACAAAGTATTCCTGACACAAAATCCCCCACTTCATCCACTGAACTGTCATCTGTAAACAAGCTAGACAGAACAAGGTCACTAGAAACTCTTAGTTACCTTGAATCATTGGTTCTAGAACTCAGTGCTTATTAAGAAAATTGTTGTGTTCCATTAATAAGAATAGTTCCAATGTGTTGACAATAAGAGTACGATAAATATAAAATACCCAGCAACTGGAACCTCTTCCATTGTGCCATATAAAGTTATACATGATACCCCAACCCAAATACTATAATTCCAGATTGTGAGACATTACAGTTAACTTGTTTCAATTATCCTCAAAAATACATTATTTTTGTCTTGAAAGTAAAGGAAATAAAGGTTTTATAAATTTGGGGGAAAAACAAAAATAATAGCATAATTTTCTACATGGATAAGGTTTCAAAACTTGTATTAACGCACATGCTAAACATAGCAATAAAAATGTGACACTAAAAATAAATTCTTTTAGAGCATGTCCAGTGGAATAATAAGTGAAAACATTTGACAATCTGGAGATCCGGAAATCTGAAGAGTGATCAGTGGGTTAGAATGTTTAACCTTGACTTCTTGGGTGTTTAACCTTGACTTCTTGGATGTTTAACCTTGACTTCTTGGCCTACTGCAATCTTAAAGCTGCTTCACCCTGAGACGGTACGGTAGGAGAGAACCACGCACTAGAAGAGACACCTGTCAACACCTGAAGAGGGGCTGAATGTCATGAACTAATAAACAGCTCCTCACATGGATCTATGAAACAGAACATGATTGCTACACGACCTTCCCCTATCTCATCCATAACCCATGAACAAGACTATAAGCACACTAGCTAAAGAGCAATTTCAACAGCCCCAATGTACTATAGTAATTTTTTTTTCATCCTTCAGGCTTTATTGAAGCCACTCAACAACAGTCAAAGAAATCATTTCAAAAATGGCAGTCAATGGTATTTTTCTACATGGACTGCAAACACAAGAAAGTGGTAAATAATAGAAAGAAAGAGAAACATCCTTAAGAGCATCCTTAGGAGCACTGTTTAAATTTGACGGTGACAAACTTATAAACTTTACCAAATCTGGCAACCTAGCCAGGTAGGGAATCTTACTGGTTGGCTTACCTTTCATTATGTTACCAACTGTGAGATTTTTCTCGTTCATGTCTATAATGCTGAGAGATTACTTGGGGCTTTGTGCATGCTAGGCCTCTACCACTGAGCTATGACCCCAGCTTCCTGAAAAACATTTAATTCCTCAACAATGCTGTTTAATCCCTCTCACCAATTGAGAAATATGTTAATTCAAAAAAATCCATTTCTCTCATAAAAGAAAAGCTTTCTCACACTAATGTTCCTTTGTCTAGCTATAATTTATTCATTGCAGCTGGGAATTTTTTCAAACAATACAATTTGGAATAAACATATGCCTAGTTAATGTTGTCCTTTAGGGAGAAATAAAAGATTAATAATTTAGAACCATACAGTTGGATGGTATCTGGTTTGATAGAAATGTATTCTTGAGGTAGAACAGCAAAGAATTATTAAAAATTCAGAAACATTGGCAGAATTGCAACTTCCTAGATGGTAATAGAGCCCTTTGTAAGCAAGAAGTAGGATTCTTAACCTACATGTAGGCTGTCACCCTTAATGGGAAGAAAATGCTAATAGATGTCTTTTTCTGTAACCTACATCTGTGTTAATGACAAATACTGGGACACTTGGAATTAAAAATTAGTGTGTCATTGTGGTGTCAGTGGCCTAGACACTACTCACTGGTGATGGCAGGAGCTTTCATACAGAATTCAAGTCCCAGAACTAAGGCTTTGGGGTATCATTCCAATCTCTCTGTCCAGATCCTTCATATTAGGATCTCAAGTAATGCATTTCCATTCAACATCCTGCTAAGCCTTGTTGCTGCTGAAACTCAAGATTCTAGTAGTTCACATGTTGCCTAAAAATTTCCCCATTTTAGTTACATACTCGACTGAAAATTTTTAAATAACTTTCATCTTTTAGATACTAAAATACTGTTATATATCATATAATCTTAAAACAAATATCATATTAAAATAATAAAATTTTGAAGTATTTTTGGTCCCAACTATTATTTTAATTAGTAGTCTATGAATATTAAATTGTTGAGTGCTCATATCAGCTGTATAAATGGTTACATTTACCCACATTTTAAGAAGAGAGAACAATACACAGAGAGAGAATGGATTGCTCAGAGCCCTACAGCTCCCATGTAGGAAAGTCAACTCTGGCTTCGTGTGCTCTGAATCCCAAAGCCTCATCTGAAACTCCAGGCCACATCAGACATTAAAATGCCTTCCCTTGAAAACCGGTCTTCTTAGAAAGTTATAGTGGTAGGAATACGTTCCCAACACATTGTGGAGAACAAGGGGGTAGGGGTAAGAGAAAGGCCTTAAGAGACAATACAGGCAGACATCTTTTATAGATGTTTATGAAAATGTGCATAGAAAAAAACTGAAATAGACATACACCAAAACACTATTTCCTGGTAATGGGGTTGGGGGGATTTTCCATGTTTCCTTTAAGGGAATGAGTGTTCATGAATCATTCTTATAATCAGAAAACAAAAATCGATTCAGATTTTAGAATTCTTAAAATAGTTATAGTTGACCTATTTTATGAAATATGAATTAGTTTAGATTGTAATTTTATTGTTTTCATAGTAACTAACCTAAAAACTATACAAATATAATCTCTCTATAATTCCTGTAGCTTTATTGCTGAACAAATTAAACTTCACATACGGATCCTTCAGTTTTAATTTTAGTTGTTCCATGAAAAACAAAATGCAAATCACTTTTCCCACTGAAAATAAACATGCAGAACTTGGAGTTCAGCTCAGGCAGATAACATGGGGCTGGCACATGTGAGGCCTTGGGTACAGGCCCCAGGATCAGAAAAATAAATACATTTCTTAAAGGAAAACTAAGTGTAACATTTATATACCACTACAATGGTAAATTTACACACAGGGAGTTATTTTGGCTTAGGCCTGAAATCCTGGCACTTAGTAGGCAAAACCTAGAAGATTCCAAGTTTAGTTCAAGGCCAGCCTAAGCTATTTAGTGGGGCCTTGTCTTGAGCAAAACAAACAGAAATACTGAGGAGCAAAAGGTGACAAAGGAATGAGGTTCTTAATTAGTGTTTATATTTAACTTTTAAAATCAGAATTTATTTTGATGTTAGGATCCATAAAAATAAGCCAGACCTTAAAAGGTAAGACTATATATATATTCATAACAGCATCATTCACAAAAACCAAAAGATGGAAGCAATTGATGATGTTAATTGAGAGATAAATGGATTGAAAAAATATGAAGCATTCATACGATGGGGTGGGTATATGTCAGTCTACCAATAAAAAAAAATTTCTATAAATAGAGGTGAATCTGGCGGGACACATCATGCTAAGTGAAATATATTGAGAATACAAGAACTAATGCTTTAAAACTACACTTATGTGAGGAAACTAGGGTAATCAAATGCATGGAGCTCACAGCTAGAGTGGTGGCCTCCAGGCACTGATTGGAGTGAATAAGATGGTTAAGTGCGGAGAGGCTGGGGAAGGAAGAGGACAATATTTTGAAGATAATGGTTATGATGTTTGCGGAATAATGTGAATTTATTCGATGCTCCATTATTGTCCCTCGAAAATCAGTTAAAATGGCAAACTGTGTTATAAGGAATTTGACACCATAAACACAAAATAGATTAAAAGGCTTTAAAATACTATTTATTCAATTTATTATTGCCTTTAAGAAAGATATTTTGAAATCTTGGAAACTGATCCATTAATAAGGGATGTTCTCACAAAGATTATTTAACACACACACATACACACACACACACACACACACACACACACACACACACACACACTCACACAAACACTAAATGACATCAATTCCTAATAGTGACAAGATACTGAGACCCTTTAGAGGAAAAGTGATCATAAACAACATGATTGGGGGGATAATAATGAAGAGGCAGAAACCGTGCCACATCACCCCCTTAATTTTGACCTTAATTTTGACCTTGAGTTCTTGGTAGACTAGTCAAAGGAAGGGGTCTCCTTAGTACACAAATAATAATTTTGTATTATATTATGCATTTGACCAAGGGGTAGACAGGGTTGCTTATACAAGCCCAGCTAGACCCCCAATTCACATAGCTTTTAACAAACAAGTCAGTTGCCGGGCGGTGGTGGCGCATGCCTTTAATCCCAGCACTTGGGAGGCAGAGGCAGATGGATCTCTGTGAGTTCAAGGGCAACCTGGGCTAAGCTACACAGAGAAAGAGAAACCCTGTCTTGGAAAAAAAATTTAAAAAAAAAACAAGTTAGTCGTTGGATAAAATCTGATACTGATCTATTACATTAAGAAAAGAGAGAAATGCAATAGTTCAGGGGGTAACTGGGTATATCAAGGAATCTCTTGGTGAAGTAAGGCTTTATAAAGGGATGCCAATAAGTAAATACTAATAGTCTCAAATACTCAGGGACTAGTGTTTAGGAAAGAAGGGTCCCAGATCCAAGCATCCCTACAGTGAAACAGTATTGTTTCTCATTCTAAAATGCAAAAGGACCACGGTGGCTATTGCAAAAGCGGGGTGGGCCAGGATTGTTTCATATCTAAGAAGTAGGCAAGGTAGGACTTGAGGATCAGTAACAAAAGGTTTCCTAAGTTAAAAGAATAACAAGAGCCAGGAAAGAATGAACAACACAGAACACTGAATAATGGGATCAAAAGCTGGGTTTCAAATCCCAGATTTCCTGGTTTTTAGTTGTTGAGCAGTTAGTCATTTACCTATTTCTTCAAGCCCCAGATTCCTTGACTAATGCAAAAGTAGTGATGATTCTTACCTTGTCATTTACAATGAGCACTATTTGGGGCAGTGCGTGTACAAGGCTTATTAAAGTGTCGTTGGTCACTAATGAAAGTTATTACTTTAGAGTACCTGGGAAAGAGAATTTGGTCTAGTTTTTAACTACTTCGTGGGAAATGGAAGGTAAATCTAAGGCTACAAGCCTCTGTGTGGCAAGGTTGGCAGATAATAGAGAGTCAGACCCTAACTTGAAAGAATGATTACAGTCTGGAGTTGCAGAGTGATGTATCAGCACAGGCTCTGGAACGTTCCGTATAGCTGTTGTGTACAGAATTTTTAGATACTGGAGATAGTGGGATAAGTCACAGAGCAATTTAATTTGCTCTAGAATAGAAATGAACTAGAGTAAATTGATTGCAGACATTACAGAAGGCCACTTGGCAGGATCTTGTGACCAAGTGAATGAACATAGGTTCAGAGCGAGCAGCCTGTAACAATAACTTCCAATACACATTGGAAGGAACCAGTTCGAGCCTGGAAAAACGGGCTTGGCTGTGGACATTCTGGTTTCAGAATCTAACAGATAACCAGCAAGCAGCAGGACTTGCAAAACGTAGATAAAAGGATGGGAGGGGGGGCAGAGGGGTGGGAAATGTTAGTTGAAGTGTCCGTATTTATCACTGAAGCCTCATTGTCCCTGAGATCACCAGGAGAAAATGCACAATACCCAATGCACAGGCCTTGGGTCCCAAATCCATTTCCCCTAACAAGGCCAGAAGAATGAGCTGATGGCATTATTCATTGGAAAGGGAGGGATCCGTCCATATGGTCTCAGGAAAGACAGAACACAGAACAGACTCAGCGTGCCACACTGGATATAAATGACACCTAAATAATAAGTTTTAAGCACTTTAGTTTGTGCTGATTACAAGAGGCTGGATGAATGACTTGGAATTGTGGATAATGGTTTTTCTCTCATAAGAGTACAACAAAATTCCTGAAGTCTCTGTCACTTCCCTGTATATTCTAATTCAGAAAGCCTTTTAATGTTCCATTTCTTAAGCTTAGAATAACTTCCCAAGAAAGCCATAAAATATTCAAAACCCAGAATAGCTACCTAGAAAATAGGTCCTGTTCACAATATTAAAAAAGTTTTCTTTGATATAATAGCTAAAGGTGATAAATTATTTTTCTTTTCTTGGCTCTGGTCTTATGGTGGCATTGGACATACAATTAAATAAAGTGTTACAATGAACTTTGTTCTGCTTTACTCCTAGCCAAAATTTCTAAACATTCAGAAATTAACTGAATGATAAAAATTTATCAAAATCAGCTGAAGAAGTATAAAACACCAATAGTATCTCAAACCAGAGTAAAATTGTATTCTTCCTTAGACAATTCGAGGGCCAAAGTCTATGCCAATTAGTCATTGTAAAATTGAGGAAATAACTTATTTTAATGTAATTCAGAAGAACTGAAATGCCTATAGATTATTGTTCCTGATAATTATAATTAATAACAGTGTGAATAAGCACAGTATAAAATGAAAATCTCAATTATTAATAAAAGGTAATATGAGAATATTGACAGTATACTCCAAATAATTCCAGTAATGCATTGAAGTTCTCAGTGGCTTCAAATAGTTTTATTCCACAAAGGAAGAAAATATTGACTGAATCAATGGCTTTGATTAAAAAATTAACAATCACCCTGTAGTATTCGTCTCATAACCATAGTATGTCCTGCTTATTTCCTCTATTGTTTTTCAGTTTAAAAAAATGGTTCTTTTCAAAGTATCTTTACCCATTTAAAATAACTATAAGAATTACTCATAAGCCTAGCAGATTTTATAAAGGCTTTGGCTATAAGAATTTAGATACATTGTAAAGACCTGGACAATAGCAACTTGATTTTGAGTCACTAAAGGCTACTTTACCAAATGGAAATGTTATTAATTATAGTTTAAAGAAAACATTAAAGTCTCCCCGCTCCTCCCCCCAAAAAAAAGAAAAACCAAAAAAAAAATCTTAGCAAAATTTATGGGAGCCATATCTGGAAAATAGTAAAGCTTTATTTTCAAAAAAAAAAAAAAAGCTGAATTAAAGGACATAGATGGGCCTCTGAATCATGTTACAAAAACACAAACTCTAAATTTACAGGTTTGATATGCTAACTGCTTGTCACTAGTCTCTGCAGGAGGCTATTAAGAGGTTTATTAGAAAAGTGAGATTTTCATTTTTTTCTGTACATTTTTAGTGGCGGCCATTTATTTTTATCCGGACTTATTTATCAATTAAAACAGTCAAGAAATTAAAACTTTAAAACATGGAAAATATACCCAATATAGCCCATACTTAACAGCAACAGCTTAAATTTTATTTCATATTAATACTGACAATAAATTTATTCTAAAAGAAATTTTTTTTATATTTTCAAGAAATGGACAGAAGAAATAAAAAATTAAAAGCCTGTTGAGTTTTTTAAAAGTCATTTTACTTGATACAGGGTCTTATGTAGCTTAAGTCAGCCTTAAACTTACTTTGTACCTGAGGCTGGCTTTGAACTCTTGATATTTTTGCCTCTACCTCCAAAATGTTGCCACAATGTCTGGAATAATATTGCTAACAAAATAAAATTTTTAAAAGGAGAGACAGTCCTGGGCCAGGTGGTGGTGGCGCACGCCTTTAATCCCAGCACTCGGGAGGCAGAGCCAGGCGGATCTCTGTGAGTTCGAGGCCAGCCTGGGCTACCAAGTGAGCTCCAGGAAAGGCGCAAAGCTACACAGAGAAACTTGTCTCGAAAACCAAAAAAAAAAAAAAAAAAAAAAAAAAAAAAAAAAAAAAAAAAAAAAAGGAGAGACAGTCCTTATTTTTTCTTTTTGTCAACCTACCACGTAAAATGTGTGCACAGTTTTGAAGTTCAGTGGGATTAATGTGAGAAAGGACCCTCCCTGTGCCACTTGGATGGGAAAATCAATAAGGAAATGGAATCCTTTCGGCAGTTGGAATTTTTTAAATGAATTTTCCTTCAAAAAAAATTATTGCTTTTCTTAATTTATGTATGAGTATCAAATACTGTTTTGACCCAGATTCTTCTCCCTAATGAATAATTCATAATATTCAGTATTCTACATGAAAATACGCCATTTCTTCTTATGGGGATGCTAACTGGTAGGTACGGTAACAACTATCATAACATTAGAGTAGCTCCATGTTGAACGTGCCGTGTGCTGGATACTGTCTTACATTCTCTGGGGGCATATGCATACCGAATCAACAAGCCCTTTCTAGTAGACATTGCTGCTTTCACAATTTTACAATTAAAATCTGAGGGTCAAGAAACTCAAGTAAACTACCAGGCGGTAGTGGCACACCCCTTTAATCCCAGCACTCGAGAGGTAGAGGCAGGTGGATCCCTGCAAGTTCAAGGCCAGCGTGGGCTACAGAGTGAGTTCCAGGAAAGGCGCAAAGCTACACAGAGAAACCCTGCCTTGAAAAACAAAAAACAAAAAAACAAAAAAAAAAAAAACAAAAAAAAAAAAGAGAAACTTAAGTAAATGTCCAGCACAGCATGGAGACTCAGTCATATGGTCTCAGCAGTAGGGTGCAAAGACCTGTGCCTGGCTCGGTTGCTTGCCTAGCCATCTGAGAACTTACTTTAGCCAAAACACCCTCAGTTTGGCTGTAAAGTGAACATAATAACCCTGAGTAATGCTGGGGAAAGCATATGGTGTCATCCATACACAAATACTCTGAATGGCGAATTCTCTGAGTACCTGGGACTGTAAAACCTGGAGATTCATTTAAATATTTGAGTAAACTGATTCTCTAGAAACATCTGTCTTCATTTTACCACTAATTTTGGGCCAGCATTTTAGAAACACTGTGATGTGTAATAAGGGCGGTGACAGGTTCTCCTCTGGGTCCAGTGTTGACACTCTAGCTGTAGTTTCTCACCACTCTTTAATTAATGACTTACCTACTAGTAGTTACCTAAAAATATCACATCCATAGATATTTTCCTGTATTCAGTTTTACATGCAGTAAATAATAAATGGCAAATTCACAAAAGCTTTTATAGTACTTATTACTATTGCTAGGGAATGGCAGAGGAGATAAAAGTGAACTGAAATTAGCCACATAGAAGTGAAATGTGGTGGACACTTTATAAACAGTGGGTTTTTTGACACTTTGAATAAATTTTGTTGGAATTACATTACATTGGTAACACTTCATTTCACCCTAAATTTTTTTGGGTAAGATGTTTTCCTCTTGATTTTTACTTCATTTCACAAGAGAACTGCAGAGATGTGACATTTTTTTTTAATTCTCTCCTTTTTTCCATTTATGAGCAGAGATTGAAGGAAGGTCCTGCTATGAATACTGAGTCTTACATAAGAAACAGCTAAAGATGCGAATCAATTCATTTAAATAAAAAAAAGCGAACTCACCTTTAATATTCTCTGTTGAATTTTTGCTGTGATAAGCATAAGAAGTAATGAGAGCTAATACATGAAAAAGATAATATTTTTAATACCAAAATAAGTTATGAATACAGACTTTGGATATCTTTTGGAGTCTCTCTTTAAAAAATTATATATGGATTTTAAATTTTTTTTCTAAAATCTGACCTGTTTTAATCACATGCTAGAAATCTAATAGACATCTTATTGCCCATTCATGATTGACATATTTACATTTATATTCTAATGTTAGCTGTTGGTATCCCATTTATATCTTTGCGGCATCTAGTTATTTAATGAAATGGACTTTTACTTTTGTAAACTTTAATGTTTCATCTAAGAATGCAATGTAACCAATACATCTTAAACACTTATGGATCAGTTAAGGCAGAATTTTAATTCAATGTGAGCTTAGAGCATTAATAGAATTACATAGAAAAAGATTCTTATTATGTGTTGTTAGGAAGTTAATAGAGGCTACTATTTGTTGAACTTGTGTTAAGTGCCCCATGGATGCTCAGGTATGTGTTACTTCTTTTAATGTTCACAGTAATTTTATAATTGAATCGCTACTTCTATTTCGCAGCCACATGCTTCAGGCCTGCTGTCAAAGAGGTAGCAAGACCGTGATGAAGTTAGGCTACACATGTTATTCTGACTCCAGAAGCAATATGCCTCACTTCTAGTCTACACTGTGGAATCATTTTAACTTACTTATTTTTCAAACTATTCACTATATAAATGGTAGCAGTGGAAACCAATGAATTTTTAAATCTAAATTATGCTCACCTAAAGCATAAAAAAAATGTATTAGCTTTACTTCAGAGAACACCAATGTGTCTCGATGACCTGGAGGAGTTTTCCTAACAAAGTTGGGAGCAAAGGCAGCAGCCCAGAATACAGTCAGTATTTTATGCCATGTTTCTCCCACCTCCCAATACCAACATTTCTCAAGTTCTTTCTCATTCCTTACAAGCTTGTTCAAATATTGTCTCTTTCAGACATACCCTTCCTGCTTTTTCTCCACTTAGGCTGTAAGTTTATCCTGCATTTTTTGTTCACATGTGAGGCTCCTACCCTGAGAAACCTTGCTTCCATACTTCCTAGCCTTTCTCCTTCTTTCCCATAAGCACCCTACTTTCCGTCTCATTGTAGTGTTAATACATGTACGCGCACACACACACACACACACACACACACACACACACACACACCAGAGCATTATAATTTTCTATTCATAGGTGAGTCTCTTCTAAGTTACTTGAAACTTAGAAAAAGGTAGAGTTTTTCATTTATCTTTAGGTAGTAATGAATTATAGTGATCATAGTAAATTATAAACTAGTTACCCAGTGGCTACCCCAGACTAACACGCCAATATTTGTTGAAAAAATATTTCAATGTGCTTCACCATTTACAATGCATTTTCTCTTACGTTGTCAAATATATATATATATATATATTTTATGGTAAACCCCTTTGGTTAGTGTAATATTCTAATTTTTAAATAACAAGGAACCTTAAGACTAAGAAGAGTTAAGTGTTATACAAGGTCACAGATGATGCAATGGACAAAGATGAGACTCTAACTCATTCTGAGTGGTTTACCCAGTGTGGTCTTCCCTCTAGCTCAGATGAGGAATTGATCCCCCGGTGATGAGCAAATTCAACAAATTTCATGCTCTAATAAAATTTTACTACACTGGAGTGGTTGCATTCTACAGAAATGTTTTAACCTTGCATTGCAAGTTAACTATTTATTGCAGAGCAGAATGGTAATAAATAATAGATACAGTATTTGCCCTTGAGAAAATATAAAATTTAGTAGCCAGGATCACAGAAAAACAGAAATAACTCATTTAATGCAAGAAAGAAATGCTGAAAGAGTCAGGAGTTCATCGAATACACATTTATTAAATAGTCTGTGTGGCAAGCTCAGCATACTCTGTGAGGATTTAAAAAGAGTGGGCATGTACATGTCCCACAATGAATGTCATCTAAAAATGTGATTAAGAACATTCAACAGAAACAGAAGGTTCTTAGAGGAGATGTGAAGAACTGGGTAACTTTTAAATATTTTTAGTGGGTATGTGTTACATGCTTGAGTGTGTGTACATGCACCATGTGTGTGCAGGAGCCTTCAGAGGTCAAAAGAGGACATCAGACCCACTGGATCTGGAGTTATGGGGTGTTATGAGCTGCCATATGTGGGGGTGCTGTGACTCAGACTCTGTCCTCTGCAATAGCAGTAAATAATACTCTTAGCATTTGAACCATCTCTCCATCCCCGACTCATTAACTTTTAAAAGACAAGAGTAGGGATGATCATTCGAAGAAGATGGAATGACAGAGAGAGAGAACAGGTTCAGTTAGAGAGGTAATAAGAATGGACCATTAAAACCCTGAATGCTTGTCTGGGAGATTCATTTAACATTTGTTAGGCAATTGGGAAGGCATTGAGAGTTTTGGGTGTGAAAATATAATTATTAGAGCTGGAATCTGTAAAGATTGATCTACCTGGTAAATGCTGAATGTGATGAGAAGCTTGAAGCAGGGGATACTAGGCAGATGTTCTAGGAAAATGATGATAAAACGGTGTCATCTAATTGTATCATTATAGTGCAGAAAAATACCTCGAAGTTCTAAAATAAAGACATTCTTTTGGTTTATTCCCTAAAATAGATGAATCCCTTTTGACAGAGTCTCCACACATGAGTTTTCATATTAAACAAAATGCTTAATAGAGTGAGGGATGGCACCTCAGTCCCGTTAAATTAGATCCTCTATTCCTTAGAACTAAAGTCCCTTTGGTAGTTGTGGGGAATGTCTATTACAGATTTAAAAAGAAGAAGAACATGAAGTGCACAGCAATTTTTCATAGTTATTACAGGTGACATCTAAACTGGCAGACTGCAGAGCAAGGAAAGCCAAATAAATTAGACAAATGAAAGAGTTTCTTTAGTCTCCTCAACAGACATCAACAGAAGCCCATAAAGAGATAATGAAGATGTCCAAAGCAGTTGCTGCTGAATGAGAAAGCCCAGATATCTATCCATTCTCAAATTCATTCCACAGAACAATTACTTTCAATTGCTATTTTTATGTAGAGCCATTTTTAAGATAGTTGTGTGTCCCATATGTTAATCAAAACATTTGCACATGTGTCAATTATAATGGGTCAATGCCAACTATAGTCTACTAATTATTATATTTGGGATTTGTAAATACTTTAAAGGATTGACTTCACCAATTTAACTTGATGTTTTTATCAAGTAGAATAGAAAGATTCACATCTCGGTACTGACCCCTGCGGCTGGCACTGAAATATGCTAAATAAATAGTTGTTTAATGATAGTTATTCTGTGCTATAGAGCTACAGCTCTAAACGTATGTGGTACTGGTTGGTCAAAACAACTGTCTTAGTTATAAATTCTGTCAGATGATTTACAAAATGCACTTTCTTTATGAATACATTGTGGAGATTTGCATACTTTTACTTTGGAGATGTATAAAGCAAATTACCATATTGAAGTTTGCTATGTCCTGACTAGATATAAATCCAGCTTAACTGTATTTGATGGTGTGAGCTCTAAATTTCCTGGGCCACATGCTCCATTTTCTTTTCTTTGATATCTATTCATTTTCCATGTAGACTATACAGAATATTGCTAGAGAACAAGGAAGGCGGTCATATAAGAAAATGTGAACTCTTAATAAAAAGTGTTCTATCTCTAACTATACATCTAACAAATTCTGCTTTGAGTCTACACAATGGCTGCCCAATACAGGTGGTTGTGGAATTTCCATATTCCTATCCAGTTCAGCCTCAAAAGTAAGATTTTTTTTTTGTCTCCTCACCTCTGCTGCCTCCATTTGATCACACTTTCCGTCCTCTGACTCCATGACAGGAAAAAAATGGTGAATGCAGGAGACAAATGGCAAAGAGACCCCAGGAGCCCCCAAACAGGCAGGGTCATAGAAAAAAATGACAAGGAACAAGACTGACAGATTTTTTGATGGGAAAAATAAATTGCATTGCCAGATTAGCTAGACCAGGAGTCAACTCAAATCTGCACTATGAGAATGTGGGAGGTAATGAGTTTCCAACAAGGTTTCTGTGTGGAAGAACATGACTTTTAGAAAGAGCAAGAATAGTCATTGCCTCCAAGCATGCAGAATGGAACCCTGGGAGTACCATTCTCGGGAGAGCTCAGAAGCAACATCCAAGCCTTGGTACCACTAGCATGAAATAAAGGTAAGAGGAAGTGACCCTCTCCCTCCTAGAAAGCTGGTCTTCTTCTGATTGGGTAGCTGGAAGTACTGGAAGATGGAGATTTATATTTAACTCTCTTCCAACCACTAGATTCTATGATTGAATCCAAAGTTGTAAAGGACAACATAGTTAAATCACAGTTTCTCTGGCTGTTGTCCAATCCAGTAGGAGATCCTCCATACAGCACTTGACTCAAGGCATGACTATAACCACACCATAAGGGCAGAAAAGTTCTTTATTGAGATAGACTATATCTCTTTGAAGTATGTTCACAAAACAATGTCGAGTGAGAAAACTGTCCCAAGACTATAGGGATCTGTTTGCCTTCATTCAAAACATTAATTTGTGGGGGAAATCCAGTAGCTTATAAATAGTTAAGTGTAGGACCACAGATAGGCAAATTTAAGAATTTGAAAATGGCACCCTTTTCTTACAGACTCACATATGAGAAGCTGGCAGCGTTATGTGCAAAAGAAGAAGAAAATATTAAAAACTGGGTAGCTGGACAATATTCCTGTGTCAATTGTACATTTTTTAAAGGAAACAGTTACCAGATGTTGTAGACCATTTATCATCCTGACCAGACCTCTCTCACTCCTTTCTCTTTTAGAGTTGAAAATGGTGCAATTATTCTGTTATGCCTCACAAAACAGTAAATTATCTCCAATTACTGTAAATTCATAGTCGCAGTAAAACGCTTGCATAGAAGAACATACTCCCCATGGCCATCTTGAAATTTATTATAATATCATAAAATTATAAATCTGAAAGGAGTTTCAGAAACATGTTTAGCCCATTTGTCTTGCCTCTGGGCAGGACTAAGCTGCAAATGATTCCAGGGAAACAGCTAAAGAAAGGATCCAGCAATTACTTCTGTTAGCTATGGGGTTCAGTTCCATTAAGATAGTGACAAATACCTCATCCCATATGGTCCATTTCTTACATGATTTCTCATGTTGATACTCAGATAAATTAACACACACAAAAAAAAAACCCCACAAATTCTAGCATCCCAACACAAGCGAATGATCTCTCAGCAGCAAATGAATAAATAAATAAATCTGTGACCAATTTTACCCACTTGAGCTTTTGAAATCTCCTTCATTGCTTTCTGTTGCTGTTTCCCTTTTCATCAGAAAGACAGCCCCGCCTACACAGACTTCTAACTATGTCAGAGGGAATATCAAAGTAGTATTTGAAGAGAAGTAGGGCAATCTAACCTTTGTGTAAAACAGTTTACTACTCCTTTAGAACCCATAAAGCAAGGAGAGCTGCAGCCAGGGAGGTTATTAAATATTAGCAAACTTTAAAATTGTAATCAAAAATTTTGTTGGGAATCGGGGTACGTCAGGTATCTTGTATAAAATTTTAGCACAATCTGCTTTTATTTTGTGTGCAACTTACCGGGTAGTCTCCCATCCAGAGCAGGCCCTCCTATCATCTAAGGTTGCCTTTAGTGTTTCTGAGGTGCTCTGAAACTCTATCAAACAAGATTTATTAAATCCCTACACTATTTACATCATGGCTTTAGAAAAAAGAAGAGTAAAGCAATTCAAAAATTATTGGAAGGAAAGAAATAGTAAAGATCAGAGTTTGGGAGGGGAAGAGATTTGTGGTTGGTAGGTGAAAGGAATAGAAAATTTCTTAATAAAAAGGAAATTGTAAAGATCAGAGTTTAAATAACTGAATCAGAAACCAAAAGAATACAAAGGGTTGACGAAAGGTTAAGCAGAGTTGGCAAACAGTTCCCTGTATTCTGTGAACTACCAGGGAGAAGCATCCATTGGCGTGAGAAGTACAGCATACGGATTTAGAAGTTAGATCTCCGTTTGATACATCTAGAAAACATCACTGGTCATCTAGATTTTGGCTCTTGTCATTGAAACAGGAATACCTATAGGTTAGAATAAGAATGGAGATAAATTATGGAAATTAATATATAGCCAAAAAACTCAGTCCATGTTTAGAGTTGCCAGTGCTCTTATTGTTTGTAGTATTAGTGTGTCTCTCTTTTTTTTTTACTTTCTTTTTATTTGTTCTTTGTCTCTTTCACATCATGCATCTCAATCCCATTCATCTCCCTGTCTCTTTGTATCTACCCTCCGCCCTTGTAACCTCCCCCCAAAATAAAATAAAATTTAGGAGAACAGAGGGGGAAAAAATCTTGTCAGGGAAGCTGTAGTGTAACACAATGAATCACACAGTATATCCTTTAGTCCACATATCTTTACTTGCAAATGTTTATCACAAAGAGTCATTGTTTTGGTACGAGGCCTCTGGTTTCTGCTACACCATCGACACTGGGCCCTCATTGGGACTCCGCTCTGATATTCTGTTGCTGCCCAGTGTCATGGAGATCCTGCAGCTTTGGATCTTAACAAGCCTTGAGAAAGTCTCAAAGCATGGCAGAGAAGTATCTGATTAATATTAATGTTCGCAAGATTTAAGACTCACACAAAACCTAGCAAAAAAAAAAAAAAAGGGATAGAGAGATGACTCAGCCATTAAAGGCTAGGCTCACAACCAAAACTGTAAGAAAAAGAGAGAAATAATCTTACTTGGATCCTACTTTATAAATGAGAGGTGCTTAGCTTACAGTATTGATAGAACGTGCCTAGCTTGACTAACCTAGGATCTGAACCCAGGAGTTCTAATTCCAAGATCAGTGCCTTATCCACTTAATAGTCTTCAACCTCTGCTACTGGAACAGTCCTTTCCAAAGTCTCCTGTGACTTCGATCACTTACATCGTGGCATGTTTTGAATTCCCACAGTGAGTGATGGACACAAGATGATATCATAATTATTTGTTATATTGTCTTGCAGGGTCAAAGAGAACGTCATCTTTGTAACTTAATAAATCTGAGTTCTGCCTCCAAAGGTCTCAGTGACAAAGTTATTCCTCTAAGCATGTCAGCCAGGCTTCTGCCCAGGATCTTATGAAATCTAGATATCCCTGCCAATACAGAAGTGTCCATGTAGGCATCTGTAGGCATCGGTGGATCAATGATAAATAGTTTTGCGCAAAACCATTCTGTTCGGAACTAAGGATAAATTCTTAAGCTTCAGGGTAACTCCGTTTAAAAAAAAAAATGCTGTTATTGAAGAACATCCTCTACCAATGATATAAAGGAAAAAATAGTGAGAGGTTGAGGTCCCAGTAAAATCATTTATAGCCTAATTAAATTCCCTCTCCACTCTGGTTTATTGTAATTATAATGTAAAAGGCATGCTTATGTTTTGATGCCTTGATACATATTGAGAAATACAATATTCTTAAGTGGGTTTTCCCTCTGCACTTCCCTGCCTAAATATAATGCAGTCATTATCCATGTGGGCCCACAGTGCACTGTGTTAAATTCGCCAACTGCTGTTCTGCACATTCCCTTGGCCAATTTATTTCAATTTCAGAAGGAGCAACCAGCTCCGCAGTGGGTGACTGCTGACTGCAGTTCCACGCCATCACTCTTGGAGAGTAAACTTGTATCAAGCAAAAAGCCACCACGTCTGAGCGTGGATGAAATCAATCCCCTGTCAAGCCTTTGCCCCAGGGGCTGCCAGACCCTGGCTCCTGTACAATGGCTGCATTGCTACACACACACAACTCACCTGCCTCCAACACAGAACTGGCTCCAAATGCACACGGTACAAAATGTAAGGAGAGAGAACTAGGTTCTGAGGGATTAGTCAAGCCTGTCCTTGCACGAGCCAGGCCATGTCTATGACATTAGTAATGGAAGCCCAATGCCATAAATGCTGCTATCTTCTTTGGAAATTAAACTCTATAACTCTTTTTTTTTTCTTTTTTTGGTTTTTCGAGACATGGCTTCTCTGTGTAGCTTTGTGACTTTCCTGGAACTCGCTCTGTAGCCCAGGCTGACCTCAAACTCACAGAGATCCGCCTGGCTCTGCCTCCTGAGTGCTGGGATTAAAGGTGTACATAACCACCACCCGGCTAAACTCTATAGCTCTTAGGGGATACAGCTTACAACTCCCAATTTTCTAAGTTAGGGACTGGGAGCCTAACTGTTCGGAAAACTTCTACAAATTGCTATCACCAACTTAAAATAGCTGTATTTACCAAATAAATGTGTTCTAGGTAGATACATGGGCAGGAAAATCTATAGCACAGATTTAGTAGGGACCATCCTTTTGACCTCTTCTTCTGTCTGCTCTATATTGTGATTCCATGGAATCATTTTTTTTTTTAATCACAGGAAAGAGGATCTAGCCAGGTATCGGACAGCACATCTATTTTTGGCCTACTTTATCACTTACCACATTACCTTGCACTTAAGAATAGAATATTAGAGTGGTTTGTTTTTATATCTAAGATGAATGTTTATGAATTATTGCTTATGTGTTGTCAAACTCCAGGTAAGATTATGAATTGAATCTAGAAGCTACAGTTTCTAGTTTATATAAATAAAAGAATATATCTATACAATCTTTTCATGTTAGTTTTTCCAAACATAATATTGTTTCATGTAATCAGAATACTCAAGCCATTTCATTCATGTCTAAATAAAATTCCAAAGCACTAGTCTTCAGTAAAATAACATAGTATACTCTTTCTCACTTAAAATGATAAACAATCAAGCTTACTGATTTTAAACATATAAAAATGCAAAAACCCAGTACAAAAAAATTAAGAAGGAGAAGGGAGTATCTAAAGAACAATGACCAGTCAAGGGCATGTGTTATCACTTACATTCAACACCATGAAAACTAAAATAGTTATCATTAAGTTTAGAGATGTTCAATGATTTATGGAACCTACGTGGCTGGCTCTTTAAGTGCTGTACTCCACAGGCCTCTAAATGAACGCTTTTTCTGTGCCGTGTTATTTACCTGGTAGATCTCATTTTCTGACTTGGCTTTAATAGCTACTTAAAGCTCTGGTTACTGTCAGTCCATTACTTTCTGAGGCCACTTTGGACTGAAACCTCAGACGGGTACCTCAACCTGCCTCTTGATTCTTTTCCCTCTTCCTTTCCCTGGGATGCTTCATCCTCTGGCATCCACTTTCGAATTCCCTGTCTGCTCTATCTCTGATTCCTCAATGTTGCGCAAGTGCTGCTGGGAACGCTGTGTTACCCTTGCAGCCTAGCCTTCCTTAGCTCTTGCCTGCTCTCTCCACAGGTCTTACTGGCAGCCTTAAGCCTAACCGCGCCACCTATTGCAACTGGAGAAATCTACTTAAATCATGCAGATTTGTCATCCCTGTTTCTTTGAATCTTTAAAGACTCCCAGTTTTCCATGGGAAGCAGGTTAGGCTCTCCAGCAGGTCCCTTTTGGATCTGACACACCTTTCCTTCCAGGAAACTTCAACTCCCCTCAACCTTTGATCCTGCTTTGTTCTTTTGGTATACCAGCTTCTTACATAGCCTGAGTTTTCAATAGTTGTTAATCCTTCTGCCCAGAGGTTCTTCTTATTTTCGCTCTCCCCCGCCCCCTTCTACATGATGCCTATGCACTCTTTACGATCCAGTGAATATCACTGTCACCAGAAGTTCTTCTCTGACCCAGTCAAAAATTGATACAAACAGGGCTCATGTTTGTAAGGTTACGAGCTAGGTGGCCTGAGAGCTGACATGACATTACTGATGTTCGAGCTTTCTGAGAACCATATGCTTGGCAATGAACTTGAAACCCTAAGAGCTGCAGAGAAGGAGGCATGTGTCACATCATTTAGTCAGATTCCTTCACTTCCTAAATTAATTCATATGTTGTTGATGTTGTTGTTTTTCCTAAGCTAACTTACTTAAATAGCCTTATTCTCCCCTTGAGAAAGGACAAAAGATAATTAGACATCCTCCAAGGCACAGATGGGGAAAATATCATCTCCCTTCCTCTTTTCTTAATCCCAAATATAGCCAGATGTAGTGCAGGTCCCAGCTGCCTCTTAAAGACTTACTCAGAACGACAGGATCCAAGCAATTGGGACAGTCACTCAAGCTTAGCTTTCACATCTAGAGGCCTCCCCAGAAACAGTGAATTAAGTTCCCCAAATCCCTATCCAGTCTACCTCATAAGGGAAATACCTCCACGCAAAAGAGACAGGCCTGTGCGTGGGGAGGAAAGCCATTTACAAAAGGCAGAATGCGCTCCTGTGATTATATGAATGAAGGCAGTTTAGAGGGATAAGCAGTTGATATCTGTGTAATCACGAAAGCATGGCATGGAAGACCATGAAGACCTGCTCAGGTGATCTTTCGTGTCCCCGCTTGAATTTTTATTTGGCACTCAGTGTTTCAAACTGTGGGTATCTAAGCACTTAATCAGTCAAACATTTCCCATGCACCTCTGGTACACACATCAGCTGAGTGAAGTAGGAGCAATCCAAAAGAACCTATATTGAACAATTAGATCAACCAAAAGTGCTGTAATGCTTCTGTGCCTTAATTTGTTAATTTAAATTTTCCATTGTCGCAAGAGGGGTAGGATGACACCTTCTGATGGAAACTGGTCACTTTGGCACATGGAAATCCAATTCATGGAGAGGCTCAGGAGCTCTCAAAATGGCCCAAACTATATCAGCCTCCACAGCCAAGGCCCCTGACCTCAAAGGGAGTCACATAGCATCTTGCAGCCTCCTCCTTTCCTCAAATAATACAACTTCATTCATGAGAGACAGTGTTGAGTGTAGGGTTCTAAATCAATGGAAATCACCCATGCATTGACTCCAATGAGTTTTCATGGAATTATGAGATTTTGGTCCAGAATGTCATATGTGCGCGCGCGTGTGCGTGTGCGTGCGTGCGTGCGTGCGTGCGTGCGTGCGTGCGTGCGTGCGTGCGTGTGTGTGTGTGTGTGTGTGTGTATTCTAGGGTTGGCATCTATTTCTTTTTCTTTTTCTTACTTCTAGTAAGCTATCTGCTTCTTTCCCTCTCCTCTGGAAAACCTGCTTTCTAATCATGACCATCATGGCATCAGTAGCCACTTCTCATTGTCCTAGAATGTGGGAACTGATCCTCACATAATGCTTCCTCTTTCCCAGTCATTCCTGGACTGGGCACATGACTGATTTTGGGTCTGCAGAAATAGACAGTCTCTTGTGGAAGTTTTTGATATCTATTGGATTTCTGCAATGTTTGGTCTTGAGTAAGTATAAAGTTCAATGGCATCAAATAGACTTTATTTTAAAAAAAACAGAATAAAATTGCTATTGAATAGCCTCTTGCTGATTCCAGAAGCAAGCCCTTGGTGATGACAAAGGTACTTCTATACTTGCATCCCATTCCCACTTTGCCACTCCCTGCCATCACCCCAGTGCCAGTAGCAAGCAGGCCAGAGACTACTGACAAGCAGGGAGTCGGCTCTACTGGGGCACTGGGCTGCTTTACATGCTGAAAACCAATTTGAACTGCTTTAAAAACAATTTCTGGAACCCAACTTAATTCCCTAAGGACAGACCTTGTATAGAGAACCCAAACCTTTATCTGCTTAAATATCATGGACCTGATTATATATTAATCACACTATGTGACAGAAAATGTAATTTAAGCCAATTGGCTTGTATTAAGTTCCTACTGTATTATATATATATTATTATTATATTATTATTAATATATATATAATTAAAAGTATTCTTCCCTAGCAAGGGAGAATTTTTAAAAACTGCACTTAACCACACATGCTAATGGAAGTGTTCCCTTAGTATCACTGCTTTTAGCACTTTTTGAAGTGACTGCTTTCTGTCTGTCACATTTCCTGGTAAGATTTATATGATCCTTCAAATTATAGATATATTACACGTGTCCTGAGTATACTCTCATTTCCCCAACTTCATCAGTCATATAATTAGATATAAAAGGCTGTAAAGAGACATTCATTTCCTTTGAAAGAAGGTCAGTGGATTGATATTCCCCAATAAGTGCATGAACTTGTAACTAGTTATTAGCGGTCTCCTATAAATTGAGCTGTTGCTGCATTTGAATATATCTGATTCAGATTCCAGATGTGATTATTAAAGCCAATTGCTTTCTAATCATATGTGATTTGTATCCATTTTGTTGTCCATAAATTGAGTCTAGCCACTTTGAGACATATTTGAAGTTTTGTGATGTTTAAGGCAATATGTGGTGTTCAGTGAGTTCTTAGTAAATAATAAAAATCTTTTTTCTCAGAAACATAGCTATTATTATCCCCATTTTGCCTGAACCTCCACTTTAATATTGTAATCATCAATCTAACTTGCTACATTACTATTTTTAACAAATGATACCACATCATAAATAAGGTGATTATGAGCATCTATTATTAATAAAAATTGCTTCTACTGAAAATGAAGATTTATGACAAGAGAGGACCATGATTTTACAAGAGTGTGCTGTCAACCTTCCAGAATCTATGGCTATCCACAGAAATGTTTTTAATTCACTTTGATGGGAAATGGAATTTTTTTAAGTTTTTCTTACTAACTTGCCAATTTTCCCACGTGTGTCTACGAGGCAGCAAGCAAGTTCCTATCTCAAGTATGTATCTTAGATTGACAGCCGTGGCGTGACCCTTTTTATCCATGTGCTCAGTCCTTTGAGCCCTCCCATTGTTTCCAGAGGATGCTGTCCAGTAACACAGAGCATGCATTCACGTGCATGTGTAAGGGGGGTCATTGCAGAAAGAAAAACGAAAGAACATGAAGGTCCCCTTAACAAATTAAAATTGATTTTGAGATTCTTTAGCTAGCTAATACTCTAGAGTACAGTGAAGTAAGTCGTAGAAGAAACAATATATATACATATATATATTTATATATATATATATATATATATATATATATATATATACTTTAAAAAAAAAACCAACATCTGATATCAACTTCCTTTGTTTCAGGAGGCTTTTACTTCACCTCCATTCTACAGACAAGGAAACGAAGGCTCCTAGGAATTAAGTAACTTGTTAAAGGCTACACTATTAACAATAGCAATTCATAACTGCATCAAAAACATTTTGCTTATTTATAATTTAGAAGCACATCTAGTGCATAAAGCAGTGCTTTTGTGCATATAATCTTACTTTATTTTCCCCTCTAGCTGAAATAAAATCAAAGTATTTTACATTAGCTCAATTGCCAGCAGGTGTCTAATGGTTTAGTTTTCCATTTTTGGTGTTAGAACATTATGAGCTCCAATTAGTAGTTCCTGATAAATCCGAAACCAATAAATAGGATTGGCTTTAAAAGTCTATTCCCATTTAGTGATTAGTTAACCATGTTCATTTTGACTCCCCGCCCCCTTCTCTGATTGTCTCTCATTGAAAGTCAAAGGTAGAATAATTTTTGTATAAGTTAGACCTGATTCAAATAAAGCCAAAGGTTAGAGAGTGGAGTGATAAGGTTGGAAGTTAAACAATAGAAGAAAGAAAGGAGAGAGAGAGAGAGAGAGAGAGAGAGAGAGAGAGAGAGAGAGAGAGAGAGAGAGA
>CABHPR010137983.1:116389-132236 GCA_902168415.1 Peromyscus melanophrys
AGAGAGAGAGAGAGAGAGAGAGAGAGAGAGAGAGAGAGAGAGAGAGAATATGCCCCGACTCTCTCCTCTTTCTCTGCCCTCCTGTGGTTTCTATAGGAGCTATTGAAAAATAAAAATCTTGAGTCTTCATCTCTCTGAAGAAGTATAATACATCTATGCTTTGGTGAGTGTCATGGCACTTAGCAATTGCTGTGTCACAAAAGGTTAAATTTCTAGATCCTCAAGAAAAATAAAAATAATTTCAAACTACAATTAAAATATAGCATTTGTTTGTTTTCTTCTTCCTAGTTCAGGGCTTCATTCTTCTGTGGCATACACCGCAATACAACAAGAAGCCTTCAGAGTTCTCAGTTCATTTGCACAGAAATGAAATTATAAAAAAATTCCTCCATGCATTCTAATATTAATCAAGCATTAATAGGTATGTCGTGCTCTGGCATCAAGGACACTCAGTCTCCTGGAACAGGCAGCTCCTGGCTCCTTCCAGTCTCTGCACAAAGGTTTTCTCATGGAAAGGGGATTTTCATGACTTTCAAAACCCCCTCGCCATCTTGGTCTCTGTTTTCTCAGAGCACTTGTCCCTGTGGAACATCTGTTTGTTTCATGTCATTCTTGTCCCATTTAATTGTAAGCATCATTAAGCCAAGACTTTCTTTTCTTCACTACTGCGTAACACACAGGATGAATTCAGTGACAGTTATTTCAATGTGTGTGAATTTAACATGGATGAACAATAGAGGCTGTTGTCTAGAACAACAATGCTCTGATTAAATATCAGAGGGGAGTAAAGATAAATATAAGGGTATTGAAGCATTTTTATATCTTTAACATACAATATGTGTTGTAATATATAAGATATGTGCAGTGATGCACTATTAACAATATTTGACTAGTGTGCTAGAATTGTAACTGAACTTTAATGAATTTGCCATTTTAGAAGATCTATACATGCAGTCTCAAGTGATCACATTCTAGGTGTCTATCTGGACACTTCAACATGTTGTTGCTAACAATTATTTCCAACCATCAATAATACAGAGCCCTAGATGTTCCAAAGTTATTGCATGAACAGGCATGAGGGGCACTAGAGAGAAAAATCCAGGACCAGGGATGCTGCTCCATATCTTGAATGCAAGATAGTTAATAGGTGAAGACTACCAATCGCATTGACTCTGTGTTTCCAGGTCAACCCTATGACGTCATGGTGAATCCAGAAAGACTCTAGCTTTCAATTTGAGAATTAGCACCCTGGCTAAAGTATAATTTTGTGCCGTTCAGATTACAGGGGCATCTGATTTAAGAGCACAGTTCACAAGAAGATTGTCAAGATGCCACTGATGGTCTCTCTCAGAACTAAATTTGCTTTTCACATTTAAAATATAACCCCAAAATTTCATATTAGAGTCAAGAAAATCAAAGTTCAAGAAGCTAGTGAGATCACTCAGATGGTAACATGCTTGCCAGGCGAGGATGAGGAACTGAATGTGGATCCTCAGCATTCGTATATAAAGCCATGTGCAATGATACAGTCTTGTAATCCTAGTTGGAGGATAGAGAGGAGAGGATCTTTGGGGATTCCTGACTAGCCAGTCTAGCTGAATCTGTGCCTCCAAGTTCAATGAGAGCATTTAAGGAAGACACATGAAACACACACACACACACACACACACACACACACACACACACACACACACCATAAATTAATAAAAATTTTTAAAGGAAGGCTTTAAAGGAAAATTATATTGGACTATCTTCCACTAAAATCAGACAACTGTACTTGTTACTCTACCAAACTGATCATTGGAGTATTTTCCTTCCAGAGGCAACAATTAGTTCTAACTAAACAATCTTGTTCTTCATTTTGTGTTTCTGAAAAACACAGTAGTACCTCTCATATGACTTTCTGGAAAATGTCTGACTAGCATACCTTTAATCTACTTTTGTACTTGTTGTGAAACTACCCCAAGAGTTATAAAAAGGAAAGATAATTTTCTTTGTGTCATAACAAGTTATGGCTCTAGTGGTTAATGATGTTTATGAAGAAGAGCTTTGAAGCCAATGCGGTATATACTATACTTGAGTTTGCTACTTAACACCCATGGGAATGGTGCTGCTTAGATTCCTACAGTTCAACTATGAAATGTGGGTGATAAGAGTACCTACCTCAGAGGACTGATGTAAGGGTATTAGTAAGTCCTGGAGAATGCTGTTGCGAAAAACCAAGTGGCACAGTAGACGTGAAAATAACTCTTCCTATAGATCAGTGGTTCTCAACCTGTGAGTCGTGACCCCTTTGAGGGTTGAACAACCCTTTCAGAGGGATTGCATATCAGATATCCTGCATGTCAGATGTTTACATTATGATTCATGAAAGTAACAAAATTACACTTATAAAATAGCAATGAAAATAATTTTATGTTGGAGGAGGGGCAGGCCACCACAACATGAGGAACTGTGTTAAAGGGTCTCAGCATTAGGAAGGGTGAGAACCACTGTTGTAGATGGAACACAATTATTTCCTGTCCCCCTTCACTTTGGAAGAACCCAATGCATGGCGTTTTCATATGCTACTACACACTGCACTTGTGTACCTGTTTCTGTTTGTTTCCAGGTAGCATTCATTTATGGCATAGTTTAAAAAAAAAGCTAGAAGGAAGCCAAGAAAACAAGGACTTCACCTTTACTAAGAGCAAGGAAAGGAGAGGAAATGATTTACTTGGGAAATAAAGTTGTATCATGATAGAAGAGATAATTTATACTGCTTAATATTGTTTGTATGAAATATCTAGCCAGATAGTGAGACCACAGATAGAACAATGAGATACAGTAAAGAGTGGACTCATAGTGGGTAGATAGTAGTCAGACACAGAACAATCAGATAAAGTAAAAAATAGGGAACATAATGCATAGATAGATAGTCAGAAAGGCAGATGTTTTATACGTGGATGAAGAAACATGAGCAAAAAAATGCCACAGGTTGAGCATGACATAGAAACACCACGATTTGACACTGTGCCTGTTAGTGATATAATGGAGTTTGTGGCAAATATTTGATAAACCTCGTGTCTAATATGACCATGGATGTCTTTCTCATGCTTTGTAGAAGCATTAATAATCCCCAAGAGGGGATCCATTGTAAAATTTGCTTTCTTCATCATATACCATAGTTGATGTGCTTTAACTCCACTAAGTATGCAGGTCAGCAGAGAGTCAGTGGATTCGGAGAGCACAGAATATTGGGAAACTCTGAGTTGAACTTTAATGTCTAGATCACACTTCCTGACATCTTCTAGTAGCAACACAGAAAAGAGGGGTGGTTCTGTGCCAAAAGATTCTGATACACTGAAGCTACTTGAGAATGCACAAGAATGTCATTTAAGGAACAGTCATTGGCATGGGATGTAATTCTATGCCAAAAATGACTCAATCTGAATATATTATAAGTATTTGCAGAGATAAATTGTGCAAATGGGTAAAGCCCTATACAAATGGGCACATGGGTAGAATTTTACATTTACAAACAAAACTAAGAAACTGATCAAAGATTTTCTGATCCTCATCAGAAACACTCATTTAAAAGTCAACTTTTCAATTCATACATTAAAACAGAAAATTTGATAAGAGTCAGTGGGGAACCACAGGATATACAGCAACCAAAGAATAACTTTATGCTAATCTAGAAAGAATCCTTTCCAACAAGTTCTTTTTTTCACAGTGAGTGATAACTAAGTGACAATATACGCAATAATACGAGGCTTGTTTGAGAATTTTCGGATATATTAAAACAAATTTAAATTAGTAATTGGCCTATACCAATGTTTCTCCACCTCCCTCATGCTAAGACCCTTTAATACAGTTCGTCATGTTGTGGTGACCCCCCCAACCATAAAATTATTTTTGTTGCTACTTTATAAGTGTAATTTTGCTCCTGATATGATTGTGATATAAATATCTGTGTTTTCTGATGGTCTCAGGTGACCCCAGTGAAAAGGTTGTTTAACCCACAAAGGGGATACAGCCCACAGGTTGAGAACTGCTATTCTATACCAAGGTTTTTTTCAGGCTTTCCTTTGGACACATTAGACCATAAAGATACACCAAGAATTACACCTTTTTACCTGGATATCACTGGCTATTCTTGCAATTCTGTCCATAGTCTCTAAACACTGAGACTCACAGTCATACTCTTTATAGAAACCATAATTTTCCATAAATGCCCCACACTTGTTTTTTGCACATCTCAGGAGCACAGGAACTGGCTGCCCCAGTTCCGTGCTATCTTTTCAAGAATGTTTTATGTCAAACAGCTTGAGATCTCCAACAGCACTCAGGTTCATCTCATAATAAAAATGACTCAGATTTTCTATGCTTGTGTTTTCTATGTTGTGATAGAAACCCATTATGTGCACAGCTTCCACCCAGCCTATGGCACACCATCCCCACAGGACTCGAACTGTCAATTTTAACTTTTGCAAATAAACCTCATGCTGCTTGTTATCTATCTTGAAGGGCAAAGTCTTTGTCTTTGACCTAATAGCTTCGAGTCTTCTGCCAGCACTTATGAATTTAGAGCAGACTACGATTACCTTACAGGTAGGACAAAAACTCAGCCCCTTCACGTATCATAGGGCCAAGCCCTGCAAATAATCATTCTACTAATTATATTAATTTCAGTTATATCTCAGATAGAGTATTTGGCAAAGATCCAGAGGTACCCAGGAGTACAGGGATCTGCACCACGAGACAGTAGACTCAAGCAAATTATTTCCTTTCTCTTTAATCCTCAGTTTGCTTGTGAATAAAATAATCATGGAAACGAGGTGATCTGAGAGTCTTTTGAACTCTAAATTATTTTTAGTTTCCATTATTATATATAATCTGTCTAATTTTTAATCAGACTTGTATAGCTTGCATATAATAATTTTTAAACCAAAGAGTATTGAGTTGAGACACCCTTTAGAGGTAATCTACTCTAGAGAAATCCATAATTATGTCCCAGCCAACCCAAAATATGTATTGGAGGAAGGGCTTCAGAATGTTTGAACTTTTTCATTTGAATGTTTATTTTTAAATGTAATTATACAGTATATATATTCTAATATGTTATAAGCCAGACATTAACAGATACAAAGCTAACAGCAAGTTAACATGCAATCATTGACCTGCAAAATGCAAGTGTTATACAGTTCATTTAAAAAATCAACCTACATTGATACAAATTTTTCAACTGTCTTTAAGATGAACAGTTAGAAATAACTCACTTTGGATTATCTACTTTATCAATCAGAAATATGAAAGAGTAACAGCATTAACAACGCTAATGTTAAAAACATAAAAGAAGCTATAATAACTGAGCTGAAAGTTTTATTCTTTTTCAGTTGTGAACCTATGTTAGTTGAAGTTGTTTAAATTCTGTGATCATTTGGGATGTGGTTAATCAGAGTGGCTTTTATTTCTATTAGAAGTTGTTACTTATAACTTCATTTTATTTTCTTTGATTGACATTTCTACCCTTGAGAATAAAGTGACAAGTATAAACTTTGAAAGAACTAACCAAAATGGGAAAAGTAGAGATAGAGAGCTATAAAAAATTAATATGAAAGAAGAAATATAGAACTCAGTGCATAACTCAAGTACAAAATAATAATTCTCTACATATCAGTGACTAAGAAAAATGATAACAGTTTTGTTATAAAAACTAATAAAGTATTCTCTAAATAATGCAAGGAGGAAAAACATGAAAATCAAGCAGAGAAGCCAATTTGGAAGAAGAACTCCATCAGCATAACTTTTAAAAGTTCTAATTTAATAAAAATATAATCTTATTCTGTCATTATTCTTTAGATGCCAGTTTGTATCCTCATGAGAGAGAGAAAGAAAGAGTATAGATTTGGGTGGGTGAGGAAGTGAGGAGAGTATGGGAGGAGTTGAGTGAGGGCAAATCAAAATCAGATTATATTTTATTTAAGAAATCTATTTTTAATTTTAAAAAGTTTTAGTTTGAAAAGACAGCTAATACAAAGAGTATAACCACAATGAGTAGATCAGAATTCAGCATGGAAGTATAGCTAGAAATATAAATTTGTTAGTCATCTATGTTGGGAGATTGCAAGCATCGTGTATCAGAAAGCATCTGTTATTTTTGAATCTGGAGTTCTCAAGCCATGCTGGCAATTTCCTGTCACTCTTTCCAATAACAAGTCCACCTTGTGACCTAGTAAATTGTTTCAATTCTTGTACGCTCTTTTTTCTTGTAGTAGAGTGTCAAACTCAGATCAGCCTTTCCTTCACATGGGCAAATCTTAAGATGACATTGTGTATATGCAAACTGAATAATTATATCTTCCTTTACCTGAGAAATGTGGAAGCAAGAGAAAAAAATAATAAATCATTTTCCTCAATCAATGTGAGTGATTTAAGCCTACAAAGGCATATCTGCATTACTGTAAAAGAAAAAGAGACCTGACAATTTCTGTTTGATTGTAGGATGTATAGCATCATCAAAATGACAAGGTAAACGCTGAGGAACATTTTTCTGAGTGTTGGAAGAATTGACTCGGTATTCAGCAGAAGCTAAATGAAAATGTCAGGGTAACGATAAAGATTTTGCACTTTAGCACACTCTGATGATTGGTACATGGCGAGATTTGATTGTGGCTTCAAGAAAGTAGAAATTTGAACTTTCAAAGATATTGCCTGGCTGGAATGCTCTCTTATTTTGCATTCAAATTTTTATTGAATATATACATTTTAATATTATGTAATGAGATGCTCTGTTCAACAGATTGAATCCCTACATCACTTTTTCCCCCAGATTTATATTTCTAATTGAGCATAAACTCATTTGAAGCTTTTTTTTTTTAAGTTGTAATCAGTAAGCAACATGGGTTCAGTGGCCAGATTTTATGTGCGTCCCACGGGGGTGAGCATTTGGAGATGCTTTCAGAGTTCTTCTGATGGTACAGGTAATTGACATGAGCTGAGGACTGCTGGGAGAGACAGGGAAACATGGGAGGATGTTGGTGAAAGGGGGAATTTTTTCACATCTAAAACTGAATGTTGTGATGCATGCCTTTCACGCAGGCACTCACAATACGGAGGCAGGAAGAACAGAAGTTCAAGGTCATCCTTGGCTACATAACAAATTCAAGGTCAGCCTAGGATATACGAGACCCATGTGTCTCAAAAAAAATTAAGTTATAAAATTCATAAGTTCTAGGAAACTAATATGCAACTCAGTGATTGTATTTTATACCTGAAATTAGTGCCTATAGATTTTAAATTTTACCAACATCCAAAAAAAAAATTTGGTGACTTTGTAAGCCTGTGGGTATGTTAATTACTTGATTTTGGTAATTATTTTATAATATGCATTTGATAGAGCATTGTGCTGTAAATCTTAAGTGAACGTAATTTTATTTGTGAATTATTCCTCGGTAAAGGTGGGAACAAAATAAACTAGGTTTTGTGACATCATGAGGCATTTATGAAATATTATTTAATTACTTTCTTCCCATTGCAGAGTCATCTTAATGAGTTCATTTGTACATTGCTGGTATGCTTATCGAGATAAATATGATATAGCCTTGTACCTAAGAAGAAAAGACTATAAGCAAATATTAAGCTGCTTGAGGAGAAAATTTAGACACTCATAAAATAATTATTGAGCATTTCATTCTTTGAAGGAGAGTGAGAGCATTGTGAGGAAACAGCACACTGGTTGAAATAAACATCTTCCTCTTGATGGGTAAAGGTACCTTATCAGAATATTAACTTGAAAATTCCGTGAATTTACTTGTAGGGCCATAGGGAACAGAAGACAGTGGGGAGTGAATCCTTTGTGATTCTTTTGACATAAGCAGGATGGCTGAGAAATTTCATGCATTCTCAAGGGGTTGAATTTCTGAGCAAATAGTGTCCTAACAAGAATAATTAAAATAAGTAGCCAATTAAAATCCTTTGCTTTGTGAATTTGAAGAAGCAAATCAAAATGAAATGTTTTCAGTCTGGATCATGCCATTATTCCAAATTCTCCAATAGCTTGCAACCCAACATTTCCTAAACATTTTCAGAATGTCTAAAGGGAAGGCATTGGATTGAGTTCAGCTTACACTGGGAAAAAAGAAATATGTCTACCTTCAGAGCAAATGATGGCTTTCCTGTTTTAACATTTATGAGTGCAAGCATCCTGTTTCAGTTTGTGAGCATCCTATCGTCTGCTGTCTGTTAATGTCTTAGTATCCACCAAATGTCTGTTTTATATGTTCTTAGCGTAATGCAATACTATAAAGTTGGTATATTAAGTATCCTATTTTAACAAAGGAGGGTTAAAAAAAAAAGCCATGGAAAAGTTAAGTAGCTTGTCCAAAGTCCATCAACTTGTGATCATTGAGGCTGACATTGGAACACAAAAAAAGACTCACCCAAAGCCACCTTCTTAACTGTCACCTTGTATGGCAATCTTGACCAAAACTAAATTTCAGGAATACATGCAAATGTTTTCAATAAAACAATACCCTATCTCAAGTGACCCTTAATGTCCATTTTTATTGCCCATTATTATAATAGAGTTTTCTCGGTTCCCAAAAATGTGATATTCTAATGACATTTTAATTGACCATAGTGACTACTGTAGACTTGTAATTTCCACGTTTAACACATTCTCCAAAGCAGTCTCTGATAGCATTTGGTTTGGGAGAGCAATCCATTGCTTTCATTAAACCAGAAAAAAAATCTGTCAAACAAAGTAACTTCATGTAAATGTAAATCCCCAAAGTCTGGAAGAAAATCATTTCCTACATTTCTCATTAATTATAATGACAGTTGACCGATATTATCAAATAGTTTCTCCTTCTGCATATTAAAATTGACTTCCTCTCTGGTTTTAATTCTATTGATGTTAACATAGCTAAGAAATAAGCAAAATCACAGACTACTTCTACCATTTCATGTCTGAAAAGTCAGACTAGTCATTTCTTCACTCCATGTCATTTGTTTTCCCCAAATACTGTCCCTTTGCCTTCACAGACAATAATAACAACAAGAGTTAGAGGTGGCATTTGTAATTCCATAAATTCGTATTTTACAGGCAATATAATGGGAATGAATTTGGCCTTGGAAGTTCATGTCCATTTTATCTCATTAATACAACCACCTCATAAAGCAGTTATCATTATGTAGAACTACATAAAAGTCCTGTGGCCCCAGAGAATTTCAGGAACTCTCAGGACTCGTAAATTATCTATGACAAAAGCTGGTTCTAAATCAGGAGTGCCTGTCTCATCCCACTACTTTTTTTTTAATTTTTGAAGTTATAATTACATCATTTCCCTCTTCCCGTAACACTTAAAAAAAAAAAGGCACCTTGTCATCACCAGTGTATATTTTAAAATACTGAAAACTGAAAGCTTAACTATAAAAAGTGAAGTCTTGAACTCACTAATTTTTTTTAGTTTGTTTTTTACAGTCATTTTAATGCAAGTCTCTGAGTTGGGGGTTACAATTCTAGGAAGCTGTAATTCTGTACTTGTTTCTTTACACGCTCCCTCCAGTAAGTAACCTTTGTCAGCCTGCTGATCCTCTCCAGCTTCAGGATGCATACAGGGGACACTGATTTGTCACTGGCTGTAGAGATCTTTCATTTCTATCCCCCTGAACAAATCTC
The DNA here is from genome assembly GCA_902168415.1 of Peromyscus melanophrys. NCBI lineage: Eukaryota > Metazoa > Chordata > Mammalia > Rodentia > Cricetidae > Peromyscus > Peromyscus melanophrys. The sequence continues at coordinate 126,054 of CABHPR010137983.1, forward strand.
CCTGATGTCATGTTGTTAGCCGATATTTATTCTGGTCCTGCAAGCGGTCACACATAAAAATAAGATCATAGATATTCATGTCCTTTCTCAAACCCCAGCACACACTGACCATCTCATCATTCATAGATATTTATTTCACTATGACATGAAGAGCAACATAAATAATTAATATTGATTCCCCTGATCCTGCCTCTAATCCAAACACTGTTCACTAGTACTGGATGATAGAGACAAGCTTTACCTCTGAACCTCGGTGACATTTAAATATTTAACTTCCATTCCATGGCTCTCAAAACATTAGTGCTGTACACAAAATGAACTACTAAAATATCAGTCGTTCAAATGGAAAACAAGAAGTCAATTGAAACCAATAAAATTTCATGTGAGATTTGGGGAAAATGCCTGTAGCAATTTACATTCTGGGCATCAAATTTATATTTTTCATTCTCATGAAAAGAGTTATAAAATTATCGTTCCATAATAAAACTTTGAATTTAATTTCACTGCCTCCCCCAATGGATTGAATGTAACTAGTAATCTACATATATTTATGATTTGTTGTCTTAACTTATTAACAGATCTTCCTTTCTTAAGTGTATCGCTATTCTTTTACTGTTAGCTTTGAGAAAATCCCTTGACCTTCTCAAGGTTTTCTTCCTCCTTTGTAAAATACAAGCTTCACCCACAAGTATGTGGAAGTATTAAATAATAGTGATAGACATTATATACTATACATATATATATACTGTATATTATATATGTATACATATGTCAATATCTAGCACAAGTAAGCTTGTCTTTCTTTTTGTAAATTTGATTGAATGAATATGTGTATACTTAAATATTCTACATTTTGCAAGGTTTTCACCTAGAGTGGTGTCATAGGTTAAAAACAAGTAAATATAAATTTTAAGACAGTGGAAATAGCTTACCATGCAAGACAAAATAATATTTTAAACATATTTCTAAACACCATATTTCATCAGGAATCCCATGATGCACAAAATCTCAACATGTTAAATATTAACAGATGAGAGATAACCAGTTTTGTTTTGTCTCAGAACTGCCGTTGTCTCAGCCCAGCACTGTTTACAGTAGCAACACCTAAGCTTATGTCATAGCTCTTTAGGATCATCACAGACCAAAAAGAATTCAAAGGGCCTGCATGCTGGGTCCTCAGCCTCATGCTGTATGTAGCCCAGTTTGTTGTTTTCTTTCCGAATTTAGAGATTGAAAAGTTGATGAGCTTGAACTTGGGAATAAGAAGGAGGCATGAAGCGAGAACTCAGAAAGTAAGGTTACAGAGGAGCATCTATGCAGACATGGAGGTCTAGAGATGCAGGAGCTCCATTCCAGAACTTGCTGAGATTGAAAGGGCAATCGATAAAAGTCTTTTTCCTCCATTTTGTTTTATTTTCTTCTTCAATAATGGTTTTTGACTGTGTCATTTTGTAGAAACCTGAATCTCCATGAAGACTATTGGAGGCATAATATGATCTTCTGATTCCTTTAGACCTAGGACTATAATGGAATTTCCCATAGTTATTTTTAACCTAGCACACTTTAAGAAAAAATACTCTGATAATTAAGAGTTACATAAGCACTCTTCATGTGTGGGCATAGTGTCAATTTTCATAGTACTTTTTAATAAATGAAAATGATTGGATGCCCTGTCTGTATTCTCTTGTTCTTTCGCATTTTACCTGCTTCCAGCTATTTAAACATGCCTCGGAAAGAAGTGGCCCTGGAACAGGATGAAGAAGGGACAGTGTTTATATGCCCCCCCCTCCATTATCAAATCATACACACAAAAATAAGTTTAGTTTATGCTGCTTTCTGTACAGTGTTGAAGGCAGGCCATGTAGTAAGAGGAAAAGACACAATCTACAGAAAGTCACTGATTGACTTAACAAGGATGCAGAAGATAATGGAATACCAGTGGCTCTGCACAGCAGGAGCTGATAGGCAGCATATGGCTCTCTTCTTGGCCCAGCTTCCCTGAGGGGCATGCAGCTGCTGGAGACACTGTATCCAGGGAAGGTACTGCTATTGCTACAAACACAGCCAAGTTCTTGCTAAGCCAAAGCCTTTCAGAATGCGAGGCATATATAGTATATTCCAGGGAGGTATAAGCTAACAACCTGGGAGCTTTCACTAAGAGACTGCTTATCAAATTCAGATTCTACGTGCTCTACAAAACATGCTACTGCAAGTCTGCATCCTCCTCTAATGAAAACGGGTCATATTTCCCTTTAGAATAGCTTCCTCTGTGTTTCTGGTATCTATAAAGGCTATTTTTCTAAAAGAGAACCCTTTGATATAGATTTACCTGCATGCTTTTTTCAACAGGTAGTCTGTTCTAAGGGTAACAATGGATTAGCTTCTCTGAAAAGCTTTAGTCCTTACTCTGTAAGAAGTCAAGTGTTTGAGATAACTTCAGTCCCACCAAACACTCTACAGATTGCAAGTATCAAGTCCATGTGAATTACAAATGCAGAATTTCAGGTGGCTATCTAGCTAGAAAAAAAAAATGATACCTAACTACTAAACTATCATATTTGGAAATGAGGATCAGGAACTGCTTTTTCAAACTCTTACGTGAACTAGTGTATACGGGATCCTAACTGTCTTAATTCTGTCACAGTCTGGTAAACTGGTTAATTGTGGGGGAGAAGCTAATAGGTTAACATGTTGTCACCAGCACTCTATCCGTTTGTCTTTCCTTCCCTCAAAAGAATAATAATAATAATAATCATTGTGTGGTTTTGCTGTTGGCTAGTCACTACTAACCCCAGTCAAGTACTGCTTGCCTGTATGAGAGTGAGCTGATCAGCAGGGCCAGACAGTGTGAAGGCAGTTAGACTTCCAAAATGTTCATCATGGAAAATATAGGGCAGCTTTTCCCCTTTGGCTTTCTGTCTTGAATTTTGTTAACACAAAACTGTTTTTTGTCTGTAGAAATAAGCATGTACACCATCTGTTTCCCTGCAGATATCAAAGTTCTATATTGTTTTTCATTCTACAACAAATATTTATCCCACCCTTCCATATGATATTTACTCATCCTCAGCTCACTTTTCACCCGTTCCAGTTTCATCCAATCAGATTGGTACATAAACTGGTGCCTAATCTAGTCTTTACCCTTCATGTTGTTCCTTAGGCACGAGGAACTTTAAATTTTAATATTTTGTAACACTCTATGAATTCTTTATTTCTTCAAAATTGTGGCCCTTTGGAAATAGATAAATAATGCATATTTGTACCTTTACCATTTCTTAAATGAATTATTAAGCAGGTGATGTGTGACATATAACTATTGACAAAATATAGTAGATTGTTTAATATAAGTAACCTGCTTTGTTTTCTTTTTATAATATTGTATAACATATAGGTCAATGCATTTGAAAACCAAGAGAAATAGTTTAGTTAAATGACTTTGCATTTCATAGCCTGAAATAAGCAAAACTAAGAGTCCTAGCATTGTCAGTGAGGAAAAGGGATATGATTGGATAACTAGGGCAAAGAATGAAAATTACTATATCCATAATGCTTACTTGGCCATGGAGGAGTAGATATTGTCTATTTTACAAACAAAATACAAGCTTCTAATCAGCACTACTCTACTTGACATAATGAAGTTGGCCTTGGATATGGTATTCATTGCCTCCAATGCTCTCAGAATTTTTCTGTAGCTTATTGAGCCCATATTTTCTAAGAAGCATCATGGGGCTGTAAGAGCACATTGCATCCGGATGCATAATTCATTAGGTTAAACAGTGTATGTCATTGACTTGGGTTTCTTTCTTCAGGGTGCTTCCAAAGTGCATCAGGACCCAGTTTAGCTCGCAGCAGCTTGAGATGCAGAATTAGCATATTGTTTCTCAGGGAATGCCCTTGAATGTGCTTGAGTGGCTGTCATGTGTGAGGCGTGAGCAGAATTGCTGAGAGCCAGTGAAGAAATGGGCTCCTGGCAATGTGCAGTAGTCTTGTGTGGCAGTGCTAGGCTGGGCATCTCTAAAAAGCTGCTTAGGAAATGTCAGAATCATGGCTGAATGATTAAGGTAGAGACCATGCATGCCAACATTGCACCTGGGGCCTCACAGGTCACTCATATTACAACACACCTGTGCCTACATCCAAAGAAAGCAGGGTCCCTGCTGCCAAGTAAGCATCTTACCTTGACTCCTAATGCATGAAACTTACAGACAGGACATCATAAAGAAAGTTAAGCTGCTACTTTGCTCTATGAGTTCACATTTTACATCATTTACATTTGGGGCTGGCTTAATGTGTGCACTTTCTAAAGGAGATCATCAGCATAAATAAATATAGGCCTGTTTCAGGTAAATAAACTGCAAATAAAGCCAGGGGAACTGAAAAGAAAAACAAGCATGCATGTGCACTAACCATGAGAGACTGCACAGTGTGACTTTTTATTAATCTCACATGCCAGGAAACACTCTTGTACTAAGATAGATGGAATAGAATTTTTCCATTTGGCAAATTGCTTGCAGGTGAAGAAAAATCCAATCAATCAAATGCAAGCATTAGTAAAAAGAGAAATAAAGAACTCCGAGCATACCACAACTCCATATGGATTTTCATTTGTCTTTGCGTCACTGAATAACATGGTTGTCATTACTTTTAATTTCCTGAAAACCAGATTCTCTTTGGATGTCTATCAGTTGTTGTTGAATATACATGTGTATGAGTCCAAGAGCTACTGTCCTGAAACAGAGAATGGTTTATTTATGGGATTTAAGCAAGCTTCAGAATTCATAGAAGATGATAACTTTTGCTTATAGCAAACTAAAATAGACACTTAAGGGGCATAACCCTGTGCCTCCAGCACATCGTAAGGTTATCTTCCAGTCATATGTCAGCAAATGAGAAGCAGACTTATTAACAAAGCATTAAACCCTATCCCATTTTCATGCAAACTTGCAAGACTATCACTTTTGAGGAGATTTTATGTTTTAAAAGCAAAACATGGCTGGTTATGTATAGAGAGTAAAACAGTTTCCTCTGATGATATTCCAAAAATTGATCGTAAAATCAAATCCTATTAAGATCTTTTCATGTTGCTAGGAGCAATTGTTGCCATAGGAACAATGATACTTGTAAGCATCACCTACACATGCATAACACACAACCAAAAAAGTAATATAATTAGCATGCCTTTAAATAATAGGTGGTGTGTGTGTGTGTGTGTGTGTGTGTGTGTGTGTGTGTGTGTGTGTGTAGTGTGGTGTAGTATAACTTATTAAGCCAGCTTTTAGGCAAGCATAAGAAAATTTTCCTACTGGCAGTTTTCATTAGTTTATGTCCTCATCACTTTGTTACGCTGAAGTTTTATCTTTTGTTGGCACAGAAGCAAAAAGCTTTAGTATTCCAAACTGTCATTATTCTTACAGGGAACAGTGAGTCCCAGCAGCGGTGGATACTCAGCCTTGATGGGGCCCACTGTAATCACACAAGAAAATCAAAGAAAACATTTGCCCCCGCAACATTCAGAAGTCATGCTTCTCCCACTACCCAGTCATTTTCTTTTCACTGGTAGTTTGAAAACACAAATCAGAGCAAGTGGCCATGCTCACTTTCCTCAAATCACGCTTTTTCTAGTTTCTCACAGAGAGAGAAAGAGAGGAGAGAAGAGTTAATAAGACTTTGGTGTACACAAACTAGCTAAAATCCCTAGCGCAGATTGTTCAAGTTTAGGCTAAAGCTTTCTCCAATACCAAACCATAGTCACCTGAATTCTGGATTCATCTTGCTAACATATCCAGAAAACAACTAGGAAAAGAGTCTACATGCTGTCTGCTCAGATCCACACAGTGCCTATGGATTTCCAGGATTCCTGCACATCAGGGGTTCAGTAAGGTACTAGGGAAGATAAAGAACACTGTACTTGACCACATTAGACTTCTGCTAATGGCGAATTCATCATCACCTCCTTGACTTAACATTTCCTCCAAAATTGGCTCATTTATTTTACTATAGGTAGAATTACTTTTTAATTTCTGTTGATAAAGTATGTCATCTATTATGGCTGCTCTCCAATAATCTGGCGAGGCATGAAACTTATTTCTCCTGAGTCCCAAAATCACATAAGAAGAGTAGAGTCAATAACCACAGCTGAAATGAATTATATATCCATCAGGCTATAGCTATATATATATATAT
>CABHPR010137983.1:132336-168682 GCA_902168415.1 Peromyscus melanophrys
TATATATATATATATATATAGCTATATACTTCCTGTGTGATGTAGAGGACAGGGGCATGAATCCCAGGTGGCATTCCTTGCTGAAGGCCTCCTTATGTTTCCAATGGGCAAGAGTGCATTGCTCAGCAGGCTCCATTGTCCACACTCGGATGAGGAAAAGAGACTCTTTCTAGAAGCAACCAGTTTCCAGGCTTCCATGGCTCAGGTCACACAATCCTCACTCCTAAGGGAACAGGCAGCAACCAAAGTGTGCCTTGCAGTGAGACTCTTCACAGTGGGATGCTGATGACTGAGCACTAGGAAGACCCAAGTGCCTCCTAAGTGCTGGCATAGCATGGTTCCTTTTGTTTCTGAGAATTTCATTTGCCAGGGGCTTAGCCAGAGGATAGGCTTCCAATAAGCTTTGATTTTAGAGAACAGTGGTTCTGTTTTACCTTTTCTAGGGAGAAACAGCCTCATATCGGTGTGCACCTGCCAAAATCAAAACATAGTTTCATTCCTTTGAGCTACTTACAACTCCAAGGCATGTGTCAGGGGTCCCTAGCACATTTCAGGGATTGATGCCTTGAGGAATGAAGTGTAGCCAGGACATTGGGCTTTTCCCTGGTCCTGGATCCCTTGCTTTCCCTACAGATATCTTAGAAAAAAAAACAGGATCATAGAACCAACAACCTCCTAAGTCTTCATTTCCACATATAGAAAAGGAAAGATAGTTAATAAGGGTTAGTACAGTAGACATAGAATATCTCTTCTGCCATTACATAACCCATAGGACTGTTGTTATAGCAACTAGAGACTGTTATATTTTGCCTCCATATAATCCATGTTGAAGGTCAATGTACAATTATTTTTTTTGTTTGTTGAGCTCCTGGGTTTTTAGCTAAGTTCCGTGAACGAAGCAGCATCTTCTTTGGTACTATATCTGTATCCCTGCTTACTGCAGTGGCTCTAGCATGGCCTCTTGGTATTTAATGCACAATAAATATTAATTGAACAAATGAAGAAAAAGATCAAACAGTCATTAATTTAGGCCAAAGATGACTTCGTTAATTTATATCTTCATCATTAAGCAAACCCCCGGGGTGTTCCTTGTGTGGCTATGAATAACCTAGGAATATACAAACTTACCTTGGGCTCATTTTTATAAAGAATCACTATTGGTGTTTCCCATGCTGTCCTCAACAAAGATATTGGTTGGCCAGAATCTATTTGATTTCCTGTGGAGTCATTTCTCACTGTTGGAATTTCATTCTCCTGGTGGAGAAGTACGCAGTAGGGAAATTGAAGCCGCTGGAGTAAGTTAAATTAGAGTCGAAGATGCGAAAATGTGGACTTGATGCTAGGAAAAAGTAAAAGCTAGATTCTGACTGTAATAACCAGAGAGAGCCAATTAACTCCTGTGCCAGTCATTTTAGTTAAAAATCATTGCAGCTGTTATCCACAGGATGGGAAATTAAAGCTTGGCTTTTATAATTTCATACATTTTAATTTTGATGGGTGATCTATTTATTAAAAAGAAAAAAATACAAACATAAAAATAAATATTTGAAGCACTTTTGGTATAGCCTACTACGTATCTGTTTTTTTAATATCTCTTGTATTTAATAAATTCAATATTCAAAGAACTAGAATATTCAATTTGCATATTTCCAATGCACTTCATAAGTCACTTTTGGCTTATATCCAGTATGGCTTTTTGGAAATTATTTTCTCAGTTATCTAATCCATTTACTAATTATTCATTTTAGTGTCTAAAGAATTTTCCACTGTAAAATACTAACATGACCTTATCTAGTCATATCCGAGCTTCACTCAGATACTTTGGATGATAACAAATCCCATTTGCTCTTGCAGAGTATGTACTGGTTGTGCCTAATAGTGCATTATCCAATCTTCTTTGATTCACTTTTCTTAAAAAAAAAAAAATCTACTCTTTTTTGTCAACTAAGCAGGGCTTAGTGGAAAGCACAGGGCCTGCAAGGGTCTGCATCAGGTCCTCTGCAAATAGGTTATGGCTGTTAGCTGGGTGTTTTTGTCAGATTCCTAGCAGTAGAGAGGGGGTATCTCTGACTCTTTTGCCAGCTCGTGGGACTCTTACCCTCCTATTGGATGGCCTTTTCGAGCCTTGATATAAGGGCTTTTGCCTTATCTTATTGTATCTTGTTCTATTTTTGATTTTTGACTCCTGGAAGTCACTCTTTCCTGAAGGGAACAGGGGGAATGGATCTGAGGGAGAGGGAAGGTGGGGGACCTGGAAGGAGTGAAAGGAGGGGAAAACTGTGATCAGATTGTATTGTATGAGAGAAGAATCTATTTTCAATTAAAAAATAAACTCGTTTTATTTATAATATTGACATTTTTCAAGAAATATGAGCAACATGATTTTCTTATTGCTGTACATAAGCGTTAAAAAATCTCCATAATTCATCAAGATATTTTAAGAAGGTTTTTTTTTCTAATTCTTGAAATACCTTTAGCCAAAACCAGTTTTTGAAATGGTAAGAACTAAGTCAAGTTAAGCATAACTCTGTCTTAATTAAAAATCTTTATAATTTGTGTGTGCTCATGCTGTCCAGGTTCCATCTAATTTTCTTATTTATTAAAACACATTCATCATAGCAATCAATCAGTGCAATGGCATCAGCAGCAGCTTTGTTTTGTTATGAGTGAGCAGGAACACAAAGGGTTTTAAGTAATTCCCCAATATCACAGACCAGTGGCTCAAATCCCAGCTGTTAGAGCTCAGAACTCAAGTTTTAAACACCATGCTCACTGCTTTCCCTCTGTTTATACACTTAGCATTTCAGGCCCTATGGAGGACAGGAAAGTAATGAAGCAAATAAGCACACAGGAAAACAAAATCCACTTCAGACCTAGAAAGTGTGTTGCCTGACCTTGACCAACATCCCAACCTCGTACACTTAAGTGAAAGCAGGTTAAGAAAAAATATAAGTTGTATTTTAGCAGACTGTCCATTAAAACAACTAAATGCCATTTATAAATGATCAAGTCTCCAATTGACCCTTTTGTTACACTCTCTTATGTAACCTTCCTTTACAAGAGTGAAAAGTGAGGCTTAAGAAAATTCAATACCTTTGACGAAGACCACACAGGTGATTAGCAAAGTGTTGGAATCACACGAAATTCTTTGTCCAGGACTCATAAACTGCACAGCACAACACCAAGGCCAAACATCAGCTCCTACATTGAAAAGACAAAGCATGGAGAAGTATGAAATGCTAGTACATGTTAGAAGCCCATCCCAGAAGCCAGGAAGAAGTGCCAGCATTTGAAGAAGAAAAAAAAAGAATGTCTACATTCCAGCAGTCCTGAAAGTAATAAACCTTACAATATAGCTTCATGAAGCTGGTTGAAATTCATCCAGGAAGGTTTTCTGAAGGGTTTTAGATCTGAACTGGGTTTATGAGGATAAAACTGTGCTGTGTCTACAGAAGAAGGTGACAGGAAGCCGAAACAGCACAGCACCTTGGAAAATAAAGTACAAACTCTAGAGTCCAAATTGCAGTTATAAGACCCATCTTTGCAGTGAAAACCAAAAACTGTTAAAATGATTCTGTTTGTTTACCTGGTCGGCCTCATAACTGACACGTGCTTCTAGATATCATCCTTTTTCTTCCGTGATTATGTGAAAAGACTTATACCCTTTAAAAGACAAAAATAAAAATGGTGTAGCTATGCTTTAAGATCTATAGCCTAGGGTCTCTACTAAGCCCCAGGTTTCAAACAGTCAATTCATGCACTGAGCACAGGACCCAGTCCAACTGCCTGGATGCCTCCTAAACAGATCAAGCCAATCAACTGTCTCACCCATTCCGAGGGCCTAATCCAGTTGGGGGCCCCTCAGCCATTGGTTCACAGTTCATGTGGAGAACGGGGGGGAATCTATGGCTGATATGTAAAGTTGAATTGTATATTAAAATAAAATAAAAAAAAATAAAATAAAAAAAATTAAAAAAAAGATCTATAGCCTGTCTGGTTTGGGGTTTTTTGTTTGTTTGTTTTTCTAGATCTATACTATAATTTCTTTATTAAGTCTGCGAGTGAGGAAAGGGTTTTGGATTTCTAATTCCAATGATTGTGACAAAGCTCTGAACAGGTTTAGGTAGACTTTGTGACAAGTAAACTACACCAATAGATCTTAAATTGAGAAGTTGGTCAACTAGTAAGTATTTCAAAGTCATGTACTGGTACCTAAGAAGTGACTTGATCACTGGGTGATCATTTAATCATTGGGTCTATCATAATGATTCAAAATACAATCACTCAGACAAGGGAACCATTACACATGCTGAAATTATAAAAATTCACTGGGAACACATATGAAATGTCAACCACAGGCATTTTAAAATTTTAGTATTTGTAAATCAGGATGAGGGACACAGAGAAAACTTTCCAAGGATCTATATGGAGATCTTTATTTGATGAACTAGGAATGAGTTCCAGCAGTAACATATAATTGTTTAGAAATAGCAACTTTTGATGCCACATCTGGAGAATAGAATAATAGAAGCCTCAACAGGTAGTAATTACTGAAGGTAATTGTAATGCAGCTTGAGCGGTAAACATTAATGAAAAAAAAAGATTTCTAAGCAAATAAAATCTCAAGCAACAAAAAGACAAAAAGTTTGTGATAAATGGTTCATTTAGGCATGCAGTGCTGTGTGGGCAAAATTGGATTGCAATCATAGCCATTTCAAAAAACGAAAACATTAGGAGAAAAGAAAATTGGACAGAAATGGCATGGAAATTACAGCCTTTGATCCATTCTGAAGAACCTTTTCTGAAGCATCATCATGAGTGGGCAGCAAATTCCTTCCAGTCTCCTGTTAAAACCTTTCTAAAAGCCTAGAGACCAGGAGATAAAAAGAATCAATTGGGGACAGACAATGAAAGCATTTCTCAGTGATGATCTTTCTTTTTTTTTTTTAACCATAAGATCCTGCAAAATTAATTCTGCTGTTCAATTGTCTGATTTTTGAAATTGATACTTTGGATTTCAAGAGACTGGCCTCCCTGAATCATTTTCACTTGCCCACCCAAAGATCAAGCATAGGCTTCTTCGTGGTAACTAGTAGAGAGATCCCACAAATTCAGAAAAAAACAAAGTGTCTCAATGTCTCCCACTGTGCATCATTGCCATTGACAATACCATGGATCCCTGACTTGTTCTATGAATGGAAATGGAGCACTTGGAACATTAGTGAGCACTGTGCTACAGCACCAGATCTGCCCTTGTACGTGGTGTGCTGCTGTTTCCAAAAGCATGCGGTGCTGGATCCAGATTTGCAAAAACTTAAATTAATTCCTGCAGGGTTGAAACAATAATGATCACAGACTTGTTTAATCACTATTAAAATGTCAGTAATTTGATTCTAAAACATTTATATTTGAAATTATCCATTGGCTTTCTTTATTAAATACTGGTAATTAGTCTTTTGACAAGGTTTTCCGACCTATTTTGTTAAATCCTTGTCTTTAAATTATCTTTTTCATAATCGTTTAAATTAACTCTTGTACATAAAATTATTTGGGGTTATTAACTTTAGGAGAATGACACATCCTAAGGTTAAAAAGAGAAGTGTGGGCAAATATTTTAAGAATGTCACATTTCGGTAAACAGCTGCTTCCTCCTTCTGAAAAAATACTTTCAATCCCATTTGAGTGCCCGAAGCAAAATCTAGATTTATTTTCTTATTTTATTTGACTTGACTACATTCTGCTTTCATTAACATTTTCCATTTGACCTTTTGAATTATAGACCCCTTCTATCCTTGGATGATGTTACAATAAAGGAAAACTCTGTCTGTTTGCTTTATGTCTTGGAGAGTGAGTACTGACTTCTTTTATTGCTGTTTGGAAATATTAAACTATAGAAGTGTAAAATCTCAAGTGAAAAGACTCAAATCTTTCATGCATGAGATTTTTGATTCAACTAAGGTAGTTCCCTCTCTCAATTCTGTTCATCTAAATATAATTAAATTATCTAAAATGAGCTCTATGTACATACATTTTTAAGACTGAAATGAAAATTTTGTCTGAATTATCTCTAATAGCTTGTAGTATAAAATAATTTTCTAACTGCCATTTCACTTAGGTGATTATACCATACAACATTTTACTTGAAAAGGCTGAAAATGCTTGCCCTAGACCTTTGGAAAGCCTTATTGTTTAATGGAAAACATTGATGAGTAACAAACTCAGCCATAAGGTAATGACTGGAACAATTCAGCCTACAAACTGCTGCCAAGGTCATGACCTCTGTGAGATACCACCTTTTCACCGAGTTTCCCATGAAAATACTCTATACCCTATATGATAATTCTTCTTTTTAAATCTGTCTTCACCGTGGACATGAACAGGTGGGGCTCCATGGCTTCTCTCTTACCTTGGTGACTTCAGTACCTACTATCATCTATGAGACAGTGCAGCTGCTTTCTACATACTTGTAGACAGAAAAAGATGAATGAAAATGGATGGATGGAGGGATGGATGGATGGATGGATAGATAGATAGATGGTATAAAAATATCCACTTTATCAGGAACTGTAAAGAGAAATCAAGTGAATAAAATTTGGAAGATTTGAACACTAAGAATGAAAGAGACATGTAAGGAAAGATTGTTGTAGTGCCAGGGAGGAAATGGAGGGGGGGCATCACAAGGTAAGGAGGATGGCTCTAGGTTATGGTAGACATATATTGAAGGATGGATCCTGGGAGTTGGATAGGTACAACTTTGGGTTTTAGGAGTTTGAGAACTGACATCATGAATGGGTGAAATAGAAAGACACATGTCTTCCATTGGCATGGAAGGCTAGATGTTCAGGAACTGGGAATTAACTAATTCACTTAGTTTCACAGATTTCTTATCACCTAGAAAATAAAAAGCTCTAAGTTAGATAAAAATCATGCTTCCTGTTATCAAATAGATAAGCCTATGATTCTAGCTAACATTCATCAAAGTTATGGATAAAGAATGGTAATTGAACATGGTTAAAAAACAACAACAACAAAAAACTCTGTTCTTTGAAAAGAAAATGGAGCTACCATGTTAGTGATATATAGGTAACCCTACTGCCATCTATGTCTTTGAATATCAAGGATGAAAAACTCAGTAAATAATATGGATGCATTAATTATGACAAAAATAAAGATGTGCAAAGATGGGAAAGAGCGTTTATATACAAAGTACCCAGCAACAGGAGAGTTTTGAACCAAACTGTCTACAGTGGCAATCATCTTACTCTAGTGTTGTTACTTCCAAATGCTTTTACTCCTTCAATAAACTTAATTCAGGATAATCCTCTGGCATGAAAAAAAAATCACTCAGTTGCCATCACAATGTCTTGTGATGTTTCAAAGATCAGAAGTCTTTAATTAAAATGAATCATTATGATGCTGCTATTTTCTTTCTATGGTCTGTCTGCTCAGGTTTTTATCCAGACATTGAGTTCAGAAATTAAGGCAAATTGTATGTTTATCAATTAGATAGAAAGATTCTTCAATCTGGACATTACTATTAACATTCGTATCTTAAGGTTAGTTAAACTAATGTTCAGAAAGGCTAAAGATTTTAACTGGTAAATCTGAGAATTTTGCTTTTGTTTTTGTCAGCTTGAAGCCTATCAGTACCCTCATACAGTCTTCAAACACTGTCTACTCAATCAGGAATAAAATTGAACCCAAGCTTATGAGTCTGTGTTAATAGCTGTCTGTGGATTCAGTGTATATGAAGTAAATCAAAGTTATAACACTCAAAGACAGGTTAAAAAGTCACAGAAGATCTCCCAAGAGTTGAGAAATTACAGGGAAAAAAAGGAAGAACCATTATTATTTTAGATTAGTCCAATGTTATATGAGATCTTGAGTACCCCCGACTTTGTTCTGAGAATTGAGGTAAAAATTTATTGAATTCTCAAAACACTTCTATGGCCTGAGTACATTTTCTTTATTCCATAAATGAAAGGTCTGAGGGACAGAGAAGAGAAATGCCTTAACAAAGCCATACAAGTAACACAATTGGGATAAATCTGTCTGGCTTCAGAGTCCATTATGTATAGAGGGTAAGGAGATCATGATTTTTGTTTGATACAGAAGCTGGTGATGTACATACTTCAGTAGGAAATAGAAAAATGCCTAGAAGTATTCAGAAAATATTACTGTTGCAGAACATGGTCACTAAACAGGAACTCCATGGTCATTTCCATGAGTAGAGATCTTGAACCACCTTTAGGAAGAGACATTGAAGGCAAAGTGCATCACAATTCACAGGAGAGCATATGAGGACAATTCAGAAGGCACAGTTCATAAGCTTAGACCTTGACATGAGAATAGCCATACTACCTGTGGAGAATATGGCTACCTCCTTTCTTGTCCCTGGCTACATACTATGAGCTTAGAAAATACAGCCACAACAGCGATTCTCAACCTGTGAGTCACAACCTCTTTGGGAATTGAATGACCTTTTCACAGAGGTTGCTTGTTAGATATCCTGCATATCAGATATTTCCATTATAAATCATAACAGTAGCAAACATACAGCAATGAAGTAACAATGAAATGATTTTATGGTTGAGGGTCACCACAACATGAGGAACTGTATTAAAGGATCACAGTATTAGGAAATTTAAGAAAATGACAAGAGAGCCAGGAACTTGTCTCTACTCACGTATGAGACGGACAGATGGCCAGAGCACCTCCTTATAACTCCCAAACTGTTGAGCTGTGTATCTGATGAGCAACAAAAAGCAAAGGTGACTATTTGGCTAAATTAATGAGGCACATTTAAAAGCTGAAGGTTTAGCTATATCAAGTTAATGGGAAAATGAAATTGTTTAATACATGTACTATCTTGCTAAAGGACACACTAAAGGACTATCTTCACAGCCATGACAGAGCAAGATGTAAGAGGTGAAAACAAAGCACACAATTGGAAGGTGATATTAAAAAAATAACATTTGATGATGGGTGTAATAAAGCATTAGAATGGGCTGTCTGGATGGATGAGCTAGCGTCTGCCTCTGAATATTGAAGTGATCTTTCATCTCTATTAATGAAAATTTCAGGAAAGATAGGGTCTCCCTAGGATCCCACTGTCCAATATCAAAATTGACACTCAGTTGTCTCTGGTATGTCAATATTCAAACCTGCTTGAGATTCTTAGTTGGCATTATATTCTTTTAAAAATAAATTAAAAGTTTTCTTTTCATCTAACTTCCAAGTCAATTCTGCCTGTTTTGTTGAAAGTCAATGAATAATTTAGAGTGCCCTAGATTTACAGGGTAATATTTTTAAATATGTTCTATTTATCAGAAAAGAACTGCCTATTAGAGTAAATGACTCTGTTACTGTACCCTTGCACAACTAGAAATATCTAACTTTACTTTTATTCAATAAAATGGAAGAAACATTTTTCTGGCCAACTTTTAATGGTGAGTCCATTTTTGAAATGCCCTCACATCTCTTAATCTTTCCAGAAGAAACACATTTCCATCCACTTGAGACTAACATTTGATCAGTGCGGTACCACATCATAGATTGCAAGCCAAGAGTATCATGAATGCATGGGAGACCTTATGCTAAGAGCAACCTCAGATGAGTGGGTACCATAATTACTCTTTTCAGAAAACAAAAGGATTCAATATAGCCTCTCTTAATAAAATGGCACAGTAGAGAGTATCACCACTTTACCTAACTACAAAGGCAATGATCAATGCTCAGGGTCCTGTGACCCCTATACATCACAGAAGCTCACTGGGTGTTCCTTCCATGCATAGTTTCTTAAGTGGATTAATGAATGTTTTTGAGGTGATCTACCCTCTAGAGTCTAGGCTTACCATAAATCACCTGAAAAATGCAGACTGTTCAATCTCTTGAACTCAATTGGTTAATCAGACAAGTCAAATTCAGCTTAAATTTCTGGTTAGATATACTCAGTGGCTTCACTCTGTAGTGTCCCCTTGTAAGCATCATTTGCAGTTACCAGGCCTTGTCTCTCGCTATCACAGGCAGGAGGTTCCTAAGGCTTCACCTTCAGGATTTGCTTAGGCAGGAGAGACACATGATAAAAAAAGATGAGAAAGGAGCAGGAGGGAATTGGAGTGTGAGGGTAAGATAGAAGAAAGAGAAGAGGAATTTAACCTTAACCTGAATGTGGGTCTGGGTCACTCATTCCTTCTGCTGCCATCTCCATAACCTACTTTGTGTATGATCCTGTCCTGTCTAATGTCAATAAGTTCATTCACAAGACAAAGTGAACTGTTTGCAGCATATTGCAGGGGAACATCTTAGCACTGACCTTTAAAAAGCACAGTATTCTATTGGCATGACTATCATTCTCTCTTTGCTTTGATGCAGCTAGGTACAGCTATGACACCGGGTTATGCTCCTTAGGCAATTAGAAACTAAAAAGAGACTGGCGTGAGGTTAAAAAAAAAAATCAAAATAGCTACACAGAATCAACCTCAGATCTACCATTATTTGAAGTCTTTTTGCAGCAGAAGCGAGCAAGAAATTCCCCCAGTTTAAGTGAAACCCAAATATATTTAACTCTTTGTATACATAGAACCTAACAAAACAATTCACCCATTTGGATGTATGATAGTTTAAGCCTTTGATTCAATGCTGGTTTCCTGCAGCATTTATCCAATGAATACCTATATACGGAAAACTATATTGAGGGTTAAAGATACAAAGAAAGAACAAAATGTGTCCATGTCATGGAAAGACTTGGCCCAGAGAGGTTATGTCACTTACAAATTCATTAGCATAGATCAGATTCTCCCTCCTAAGACCATGTTTTCGTGCACATGCAATAATAAAAATGTAGAAAGATGGCTCTCTCACAGGAAGCAGGAAATGCTTCTGAGAGATGATATTAGAAGTGAACTCTAAAAGATAGCTTGAATTTGATCAAAGAAATCTTTCAAAGCAAATCATATAACATGTCCTGGGGCATGACAGTTGGTTCAGGGTGACTTGATAATATTTGTTAAAGTGATATTTAAGTGGTATGGCAGGAAAAGGCAGAAATGAAAGGCAGAAAAAAACCATCAGGAGAAGATTGGGAAGGACTTCCTGTGCTTCCATAAGGGACTTTGATTTGGGTCTTGCAAATGAGTAGAGACACCAAAGTAGGTAAATAGTGGGTAAGAGTACAGTATGGCCGATTTTTGCCTAGGTGATGGAGAAAGTGAAATGAACAACATGAGTTAGGGATTATGCAAACTTACTCCCAGCATTGTCTGCAATGAGTACTGGCACAGAAAGCATTGTGAGGCAAAAGAAACAGAAGACATAAAGGATGGGCACATATTCAGTGAAGTATTAGGGCATTTCATCAAAGATATCCAAGGCATCATAAGCTATAAGGTGCTTTATTTGAAGAAGCACTAAGAAAGAAAAATCCTCCCATTTAAGTACAATCTATCATAATATGCATTCCAATTTCATAAATGTTAAGAATATAATAGTAAATTCATCTCAAATCTCATGAGTTATAGTTTATAATAACTCAGGCAAAGGTAGAGTGAATCACTGGCTCCAGTCACTGAGTAAATTAGAACGTAAATTAATTGAAAAAATAATGATTGAGTACAATGGAGAAGTTGGGGGAAGTTGCCAGTAGTGATTGAGGGGAAGAGATGGTAATGAATATAAGATAGTTAGGAAATGAAATTATAGAGCTTATTTGTGCTGCAGAATGCAGATGCTGAGAGAGAGAGCTTTCAAAACAGCCAGTAATATCAAGATGGCTTACAAGCTAATATCTTAAAGACTGAAATGAAAACTGCATATGACCAACATAGAAGTTTGTCTTGTGACGTGATGTTGACTTGATAAGTAAAAAAACAAAAACTAAATGGAAAGGTGTTGATTCAAAACATACTATGAAGCAATTTTGAAGGTATTGATCATTGATAGTCCTTGGAGTGAGAGAAGAAAATTTGTGGCAGTCCCACTAATGCAGAAGATCACAAAAAATCTGGTGACAGTGTTTATTTCAAATTGCCATTAAGAAAAGCACTAACGACGTGGAATTTAAACAAGAGTATAAACACTGTGGTCCAAAAATGCTACATAGAAGATTCCAGAAAACAGAATTGAAACATTAAACTGTATGCTATTCTGGGTAACCTGATGTAGTCTCACACTATCATATTCTTTCGCCCTTTGTTCCACATGCTGACATTGGATGCTACCTACCTGTTGATCACACCACTGCCTCAGTTATGGGATCAACTGCCTGGGTAGTGGAGTGCTGTGTTCAAGTAACCCCTTAATAATGGTTGATGCTCTTGCAGAATTCTTCCATTCCATAACTTACCTCACTTCTCCTTATCACATAAGCCTTTATTTTCTCATACAATGGCAAAAACAATGAATATAATGCCATATTTTGAGGGGAAAAAAAGAGCAAGCCCATGTAAGTTTTGTTACTGTATAATATCAAATTGATTATAGACTGCATATTATTAGACTTGTTATTGTTATTTTTGTTGATAATTCCTTACTGTTCCAAATGTATATTAAACCTTATCATAGTTCAGTATGTATAGTATATGTAGGGTTTGGTACATAGTTTCAGTCATCTTGGGGGAGTCTTGAACTGCATTTCCCACAGAGAGCAATGACTCAGGTTATGATGTGGTAGTTAGGCTGAACAGAGTGAGCATTCAACCATAGATGTGTTATTTCAAAAGTGCCTCTGGGACATAAAATAAATTTGAAAGTCAAATACTCATAGCAACATGAGTAAAACTGTAGCATGAAAGACTTTTATGAGGAAAATATAAAATAGTTCAAGTGTAGAGACTTAAAGTAAATTTTATTTAGGCAGAAGAGGTAGTTCTGACTTGTACGAAGTAGAACTATTTATGAGAAACTAAAATATTGTGATATATTAAGTGCCAGTATACATAAGGCATCTACATCTGCTGTTTATAATACTCACAATAACTGCACACTACATATTCAAACCTCTTGTTTATAAATGAGGGAACTGACGAACCTCCCCTGCCCCAGGGTCATACAATGTACAAGTGACTAAGCAGTGCTCTGAGCTCACAGTTGTTAGTTAAAAATCTTCCTGGCTCATAATGCATGCCCAGCACACAATGCTTGACTTGCTATAATTTTCATACATTGTTCTTAACTTACTTACAGAGAGCTTGAAGCAAACCCAAATGCTTAACCAAATTACAAACATATGTATGTAATTTAATATATATATACATATATATACAGATATATATATACAGATATATATATATATATTGAGCTATGCCTGGCATCTAGAATTATATGCTAGATGTTGATAAGCTTTTATTTATTTTTTACCTATAAGGATAGAATCTTCAATTCTATAAAAACAAAGTAGGTTTTCATAAGACAAGCATATAACCTTATTAATCTATTATTGTTTGTTCCCTTTTGATTATGATGAGGAAATAAGAAACAATTCTATGTTCTATTAAAAAAATTAAGTGGGAGTAAAAGCAACAGACCCTTGGATTCCATGCTGTATGACAGGAAATAGGAAGGAAGGAAGGATTATGTCCAAGCGGAGGAAGGTAGCGGTCTATCGAAGTTCTGTGTTACTGATCATTAGATTTCATGGGGTCGGGGGTGGGAAAAGGGAAGTTACAATGTTTCTTGAAGCCTTTGGTTACTGGTTTAATTCACATTGTAAACAATCTGACAACCCATGAAACACTCTAGTTTATAAACGCAACGTGGTGACATAGGGTAGCCTCTAGCTCTGATGATATTGTTTCTGCCTTACACCCTCAAGATGTATGTTTTCAGTTTTTCCCTAGTGTTTCTATTGCTTAACTTACAAAACTTTATTCACTCAAAGACTATGCTGCCAATATTCTTATGACAACTACCACTAACCATATCTTATACCTTCTGCCTGACTCCTTCAGAACTCAGTAGACTTCTAAGGACTACATATGAAGCAAACTTGATTTTTCTCCTCTTTAGCATTTATGTGGTTGCATTGGTACTTAGTATGAGTTGGCCCATAAAAATATCTTAGCTGCTTTTTTCACATTCCGTGCTCAAATAAATCTTGTATATATAATACTTATTGAGTTGAAGCCATCTCATCATAAAATTAAATACAAAACTTTATATTTTTCTTCTCAAATTTTATTGTACTTATTGGGCCTATTGGTGATAGTTTAGGCTGTTTTCCCTCTTCTCTTTCACCAACTTTGGAGAAAAAGGATGTGCCACTCATTCTGTGGATGATACATCAAATGTTCATGAGAAATCAGATCTTTTGATGTACGCATAATTTTTAGTGGCCCAAAACAGAATTGTTCCATCAACAGGATATTACATTAGCCAAGGAACACTACATCTGCCACCGCCTCCACAAACCAGGGCATTATTTGCATTTGTCTGAATCATTTCTGTTCTTACAGAGACACTCCACACTCAGTGGTACACCTTTTACATGTGAGATAAGTCCCCTAGCTTTCTCTGCCATCATCCAGAATTTAGCCTTTGAGGCTTACACATTATTATTCATCTTGGCCATTGTAAACCCCTAGCTGATATTATTAGATATGTTTGGTCATGAATTAACAAACATTCTCTCCTGTTCCTCTGCTTAAAAGAACTAATACAAACACGTAAATTTGTTTGATGTCTGGAAGCATTGCTCCCATGGTTTCTTTCTGGCAATTTTACAGGCTCTGTCATTGGTACTGCCAGGAGCTCCTGCTACCTAAGAGCTTACTATGTGCCAAGTACTATGTCATGAACTTGATACGGGCCATGGCCTACATTTCTTAGCAACCATGCTCAACGAACTTTTATTACACTTGCTCAGTGAAGGAACTGGTTCTGAAAGAACCTGAGAAGACACATTAACAGTCAGAGTCAGTTTTCCCATGAGTCTGACTCTACTGAAAACCCTGCTGTTAGCTGTTGTTCTCTTTCCCAGACAGATCAGCTGATCCTATTTTGATTTAGTCAACTACATTACCTATTGTACAGAGGCACAATTACTAAAGAAAGAACTTTGTGTTTCGTGGGGGAAAAAAACACTGTATTAGGCAATGAGGTATCTAACTGTAAAGTAGAATTTAGATGGTCTACCACTAAGCCTGTAATTTTAACTTTTTCCAATCTTGAGGAACACGTTTTCAAACATTCTTATGTCTTTGAGTATTCTGTTGGTGTGGGCTTCATGCCCACACTTCATTTGTTCAATCAGATTGTCAGTAAAATATTGAATAAAAAAGAAATGTGAGCTGTACTACTGTGGTATTGTGGCACATTTATAATGTGAACTAGTTGTCCATGTCATGCATATGTGTTACACCCCTTCCTAATTCTACAGCTTCTTTTTCATTACAGAGAGTGAGAAAGAGAGAGATCAGTAGCATAAAATGGCAAAGACATGTTGTTACCATAAGGACAATATCAAATCAATTGTACCTTTTAAGAATATAATTAAGAGCCAGGCGGTGGTGGCGCACATCTTTAATCCCAGCATTTGGGAGGCAGAGGCAGGTGGATCTTTGTGAGTTTGAGGCCAACCTGGTCTACAGAGCGAGATCCAGGAAAGGTGCAAAGCTACACAGAGAAACCCTGTCTCGAAAAACCTAAAAAAAAAAAAAAAAGAATATAATTAAGAAAAGTGAACACAATGAATTTCTGTGGTTTCAAGACACCATCACAAAGGTCCACTTAGCATGAAGCATTTATGGGTAATTTGGTATTTTTTTCCTTTTTGTCTTTCCCTTATTCTCCTAACTCTTAATTCATCTAGAGTGTATTCATTGCTCATTTTCCCATTTTTTTAAAAATCATGAGAAGTTATCTCCAGTCCCACCCGGGCCCACAGTCACTCAGATCCAAATAAACACATAGACGCTTATATTATTTAAAGTGTTGGGCCTAATGGCTCAAGTTTCTTGCTATCTAGTTCTTACATCTTAAATTAACCCATTTCTATAAATCTATATCTTGCCACATGGCTCGTGGCTTACTGGTATCTTACGTGTTGCTACTCATGGCAGCAGCTGGCAGCATCTTCTGACTCAGCCTTTCACTTCCCAGAGTTCTCCTCTCTCCTTAGCCCGCCTACACTATACTTCCTGCCTGGCTACTGGCCAATCAGCATTTTATTTATCAATCAGAGCAACACATTCACAGAGTACAGCTATCCACAGCATAATGTGAATAACAATCTGCTCATTAATTGTCCAAAACAGGCCAAGCAGTTATAAACCAGACATGACTAGACAAAAAGAGCTGTGTCTCTCTGCCTTCTTTGGAGCCTCTCTGGGAATACATACTTGAGAGAAATCGGTAGTAATTACCCTGTCTCAATGGCCGCAATCCCTCTTGAGTCTTCTGTTTTTGTCTTGAAATCTTAATATTTAACCATTGTCTTAATTCAGCAAGATGTTTCTCCTGTGAGGATATCTGAAGAAGCACGCATTTGGAGATGACCATTTACTTGGCAATTGAATGAATTTGACTTAAATTTATTTTAAGTGGGTCAAGAAATAATCAAAACATATGCTTGATTACTAAGAAATCACAAATGTATAAAGGTGAGATGATGATATGTTCAGAACTATGAATAATTTCTACTGAAGGAGGTTTAAATGACATTTCCTTCAAGAATGACCTTGCAGCTAGCATTACTCTTTGTGAGGGAGTTGGGCACCATTTTGAAAAGAGTGGGGACAAAGGAGTCTTGTATACAATTCCTTTAGAAACTAGAAATGAGCAATAAAAGAACTTCTTTTTTAATTCTCACAACAACAGTTGTTTTTTTTTTTAATTTCATCATCTTTGAAATTGTTGCTCAAGGACATTCCATTGAGTTTTAAAATACAACTTTCCTAAGCCAAATATCAGCTAAACTCATTTAAAGGAAGCTTGCTCTGGGTAACATTTGTTATCACATTTATCTTTAGAAATAATTTTTAACTCTGCTTATTCTGTGTCATTTATGGCTAAAAGTTGTAATTGAACAGTTAGAAAAAGTCTCTGTTGATTAATTATATAGTTATATGCTATTTAAATAGCCACATTTATTACATATTAGTAGCATGGGAGGATTTTTCACAAATAAAAACTTTTTGGGGTCTGGGCATCCACCCAACTCTGATTTAGAGGAGCAACAGAAAGACTTTTGTTCTCAAAAATCAATCTGAAATTTCTAATTTTTTTTTAAGGAAGATATACTTACTGGTTTTATTTGATGGAGCATCATGAAGACTCTTCTATTAAAATGTGTTTCCATGAAACTTTGTCCTTCCCTCCCATGACTAGAAATTTTATCTTGATTGCAATAGGAGATGCTAATTTGGATTAATTATTTACCTTTATAATAACTCAAGAGCTTTTATCATCAAGCACTTGCTATTTGAAGACCTGGCTCCTATCTCGAAACAAGCAAGTATAGTATGTCTTTTCAATCCATGCAACCACATCTTAGTCTTTTTGCTAGTCTATTCTAGAAGCTTCTGAGTGAATAAAATGTCTGAATCTTTGACCTTCTCCATTGCTTCCAAGGATGTGTATTAAGCATACACAACAGAATGAACACTTTTCAAGACTAATGCTATAGGAAATTTTCTTAGCCAAACTCTAATTATCTACCCATGAAATTTATCATTTTTTGCTTTTTCTTAGTTCAATTACTTGCCATTTACTACAAGACAGTATGATATTAAAATGAACCACTCTATTATTTTCTAATAAAAAAGACAATGTAAAGACAATAACTAATGTTGGATGATATACCAGATTCTTCCACATAAATTTCCAGAATTTTATAGAATGACATGCAAAATGTCATTCTATAAAAATGAATTCTTTGTATATCGTCTTATTAATACAATTTTTGAGAAATCAGTTTACAAGTTTGAAATTCATGTCAGAGTCTGTGATGAGTTTTGTCAGTTGACTGTTTAATTTCAGTTTTGATCAGTTCTACTTTGAAAATTATAATAGAACTTATTAGGGGTGAACACAAAACTTAATGTAACATGCAAACTAGAAGTTAGTGGCTGTATTAATAGTTATCAATTCATAGATTGTGGAGGGAAGAACATAGTCTATACAGATGTAGATGTTAAAAAGTCTTCTAGGGCATTACTTTAAACATAAATGTCCATGCTGTTTTTGTGATATACTGCCCTAGTAATCATTCAGTGGCATCATAAATAGCTTTAAACCCTGAGTTGTACAAAATAGACATCAAAACATGTACAAAAGTAGATACCTCCTTAGATCATGTGTGATCACTTGAGATGATGATTGAGAAACCTCTCTAGATGTTGTGCTGATGATGGTTCAATGCTATGGAAAGGCTTTAAACATAGTTTTGCACAGTGGACACACTCTTGAACTAGGTTTTAAAATGTTAGGTTTGGGAACCTTGTCCTACACACATCATTAGAATTTAATTCCTCTGTGTATCATTATTTAATGTATAAAATGGGTTTAATAATTTCTACAACAGTTTTGTTTTATAAATCATTTCAAAGCAGAAGAACAGTGTTAGGTAAACAGTGAGTTAGAAGACTAATACAACTTTCTTTGAGTGATGTATTTATTAAATACAGTGTGGTAGAAAGAATTTACTTACAAAAAGTAAATGTAATTAAGTGAAATGCATCTTCAGAAAAGATGGGCAACTAAAATGATTTTATTTGATGAATACTTAGTGTATAACTTCTGTGTCCCTAAAGTGGGTGCAGAGAAATGGTAGACAAAGTACTGGCCTTGAACCTTTTAAGATTTCGGTTAAAGGTGGGGGTTACTTTGGATATCTAACTGATATAAGAGAATTAAGCAGAAAAAAAAGAGAAAAACATTCATAAGCCACCTTAAAAGTGAAATATTATAGCTTATATAAATACTTGTCTATTAAGAATAAATTGTGCTGAGTGGTGGTAGCACTCGGCTTTAATTCCAGCACTCGCAAGGCAGAGGTAGGCGGATCTCTGTGAGTTTGAGGCCAGCCTGGGCTACAGAGTGAGTTCCAGGACAGACTCCAAAGCTACACAGAGAAATCCTGTCTCAAAAAAATAAAAAATAAAAAATAAAAAATAAAAGAATAAATTGCATCCAATAACTGATGGAAACAGATGCAGAGACCCACAGCTGAGCTTGGAGAACCATGTAGAAGAGAGGAAGGAAGGATTGTAGGAGCCAGAGGGGTCAAGGACACCATGAGAAAACCCACAGAAACAACTAACCTGGATCATAGGAACTCACAGAGTCTGAACCAACAACCAGAGAGCCTTCATGGAACTGACCTAAGCCCTCTCTACATATATGTGGCAGTTGTGTAGCTTGGTCTACTTACGGGACTCCTAACAGTAGGAACAAGGGCTCTCCCTAATGCTTTGGCTGGCTCTTGGAAAACTATTCCTCATATTGAATTGCCTTGCCCAATCTAAATACAAGGGGAGGTGCTTAGTCTTACTGCAACTTGATATGCTTTGTAGATACCCATGGGAGGCCTGCCCTTTTCTGAACAGAAACAGAGCAGAAGTATATTGAAGGGGGAGGCAGAGAGATGGAGGAAGGGAATGGAAAGAGGAGGGAGGGGAAACTGCAATCGGGATGTGAAATAAATAAAGTTAAATTAAAAAAAAAAAGAATAAGCCGGGCGGTGGTGGCGCACGCCTTTAATCCCAGCACTCGGGAGGCAGAGCCAGGCGGATCTCTGTGAGTTCGAGGCCAGCCTGGGATACCAAGTGAGTTCCAGGAAAGGCACAAAGCTACACAGAGAAACCCTGTCTCGAAAAAAAAAAAAAAAAAAAAGAATAAATTGCATCAAAACATTGTCCAGTGCATTGAGAGAGAAAATTATGTACATATATTTGGCTAATATAGTTGAAATGTGTTCTCAAGACTCAAGAACATATAAGATTTTTTTTCTTTGTCTCTCAATAAGTCTACATATTTGAGAAACATAAATTTTCATGGTAAAAAAGGAGCATAGAATGAGTATCAAGTACCTTATGCAAGGATGTTTTATTATTAATAAGCCTACTGTTTTAAACATGGCTTGATCACTTTAGAAATAAACAAGTTTAAATGCAATTTAGAACGAAGTATTTGTAGCTATTTTTTCCCTAAGGTATCTAACAAGTTAAAATAAAAATTTTTTTAATTAAGCATAAATTGTAGTGTGATCTAACAAATACATATACCCTTAACTTTCTGGTCTTCCAATGATTTCTTTAGACAGACGAAGAGAGGAAATTTAGGTGACTCACCCAATCCTGCTGAAAGCTTACATGAGTAGCAGTTTTGAATAATCCCCATTTGCTCATCTGAGAGGAAACTTCCTAACTTGGTAGGTAAGGACTCGATGTCATAAGGAATAAAAATGACCAAAGCCAAGCCAGGAACATGTGTGGGACAGAGAACAATAAGCAATTTGTCAGTCAGTCAGTCATCCGTATTCTTAATACACTGAGTGACACATCCTTAACCAAGATGAGACACCTAGCAACACGCTTTTTTCCTCCTCACAGAAAATTGCTAGTTCCTCCCGATGAGTCATAAATATTGACAGAAGAGAGATATCTCTCACATTCCAATTTTAAATTTAAATTCCACGTTTTTCTCATACTGTCACTGAGTAGATAAGGCATAGGGGTTGTTACAATTAGAAAACAGCAAATTTCCTAAAGACTTTTCATTGAAAACCATGTTTGCAACTAGAGCTTTGTCCTTAGAACTCTTTGCACTTGTGTGTAGTCAAAATGAGGACCTCGAGGATGAGATTTTTAAGGTCATACCCAACTATTGTATGCTAAATGTGTGTAAGATAAAATGAGATGAAAGGCTAATTATCTATAGGTTTGGTTTAATTAGCAGATAACATTATCTCACCTGAGGAGGCCTCAGAGATACTCATCAACAGTCGGTTTTCAAATAGCTTTCTCATATCCTTTTGGGCCATTAGTTCGCTCATCTTAAAAGTTTTCAATATTCTTTTCAAAGCATCCTGAATACTTGAGCAGCAATCTTCCCTGTTTGCAGCAATCACCAGTTCCATGCTTTTGTGGATGGGAAATTAAATGAGTTTTCAACAATGTAGATGCTTTGAAATGAGAGTTCCAGTGAAATTAGAGATGAATCAGGGGACAGCAGGAAGTCTGTGATTTTCTCCACTTGCAAATGTCTTTCTTTTAAAAAAAAATGTCTTTAGAATTCTTTACAGATCTTAACCCATTGATGCAAGCCAGTACCTTGTGTTTCCTTCTAATTCTCATGCTCTTTTTTTTTTATGGCATCCAGAGATCACATAGTAGTAGTTGGTAAAGCATCAGCCAACATACCAGATTATATAATGAACATTATATGTATTCCTGAGTGCTGGAGAACTCCTACAGAATATATATGTCCCTCACTTCCAGAATTGTAAAGTATAAATGGCATGAAGATGTGTTAAAATCTACAGAGAATATAAGAACCCATGGAGAGAAAAATAAAGTCTGTCCTACTGAGTAACATGATTATCATATGACCCTGTGAACAGGATGATTTAAATTTAGTGAATATCATTTAGTGAGGAGAGTTTTAACATCTCTGAAAGAAGATGAAATCAGTGAAGCTTCAAATTCACATGCAAAGGCTGCAAGCAGATTTGGCCTATGGGACCAAATCTAACTACGGCTAAACTTGAAAGGGCACTGATTAGGATGTGCCACATAGACCTCCAAGAAGATTGATGTGAAAACAGCAATTCTTTTTTTTCTATTTATTTATTTATTTATTTGTTTGTTTGTTTATTTTACATCCCTACCACACTTTCCCCTCCCTCCTCTCCTCCCATTCCCCCCCTCACCTCCCCTCCGCACCTGGGTCCTCTCCTCCTCTGTTTCGGTTTAGAAAGGGGCTGGCCTCCCATGGGTGTCAACAAAGCATGGCATATTAAGTTGCAATAAGACTAAGCACCTCCCATTGTATTTAGGCTAGGCAAGGTGACCCAGTATGAGGAATAGGTTCCCAAGAGCCAGCCAAAGCACTAGAAACAGCCCTTTCTCTCATTGTTAGGAGTCCCACAATTAGACCAAGCTACACAACTGTCACATATATGTAGAGGGCCTAGGTCAGTCCCATACAGGCTCCCTGGTTGTTGCTTCAGACTTCGAGCTCCTATAACCTAGGTTAGTTGTTCGTGGAACACAACAATTCATAAGAAATCTCATTCTTGCTACCATGAAATAGCAACAGTAGACTAGCAATGTTAGATTGCATATATACCACCTTGTTGTAGGCTATTCAGGATAATTCCTATTCACTATGTAGTCCTCCCAGAATTCTGTCATTCAGCAGGAAAGGCTTAATTGTTAAAAGACTTGATTTTCTAAAAGACGAGTTGGGTAAAAAAATACATTCAAATCGTGGGCTCCGGAGTTGGAGTGCCTGAGCCTGGCTATACTTCATGCTAGATGCATGATATGGAGTAATGATTCTGACTTCCCAGCCAGAGTCTTCTCATCTCCTTCCCTATTTCAATGAAGGATTAAATAACAGCATGCTGAGTGAGCTGTAATTATATCTGGCATATTGCAATTGGTAAATAAATGATGGATATTGCTGCACTTTCTAGGTTTGAAGGCATTACTTATTTTATGATACCTTAATTTTTTTACTCCAACAGACATACAATTCTGTACTCCTTTTTCTATCTCCGTAATAATAGATAAAATACTATAGAAAGAGAAAAATCCAAAACAAATTGTCAAAGTGCCTAATTTGTAAACATAGTCTTAAACACTTTTAAACCATGCAACTTTATTGCTTATCATTTGACATTTTCTCTTTGGTATATAAGAGAAGCATTTTCTCTGGAAAATATTGAGACTATTTGACAAGAGCACTGGGTTGGAAATTGTAAATTCATTTCCCTGCATTGACAGCTCAATTCTGTGACTTTGCACCATCATGCTAACTACATGTAGTCCAACAAAGTCCTCTGACCTCAGAGAGAGAGAGAAGAGGATCTGTGTCTAGTAAGAAAGATTCCCAAAGACAAAAGAGTGTAGCTTGGAATCTCAGGTGATTGATTCAGAGCATCTCCATCCTTTCATTCCAGAGTCCAGGACCAATTGAAAAGTAAATCAAGGAGTTAAGCTACTCCAGATGAACACAGTGGCTTCTTGGAGCTAGTTAATTATATTATTAGTCTGTATGTGTAACCCTAGTATGAGGTTCTTTTAATTGAGCTGACAATTCAGACCTGGAATGTTGCTCTAAATGGGCAGAAAGTCTGCTCTGTGAGCACACTATATGTCCAGTCAAAACTAGCTTGTAACCCTTCTGTAGACAGGCAGACAAGAGTAAGAACAGAAATATCTGAGCAAGCAAACTCAATTCCTTCTTCCAAATTCTCCTGTCCCAGCAGCCACTTCTGTTCTGCAGCAGATGTATGGAAGAAAGCAGACCAAAAGATGTAGGAAACTCTCCCTTTGTTCCTTTAGGGAATACAGTAGAAATTCCCCCCTTTACTTGGTTAGATGTGAAGAGAGAAAGTTTTCCCATTCTAAAATAGACACCATGCATGCTGTTCAAAGAGAAAGATCCCAGGTGGTTAGAATGAAAAGAAAATACTTCAGAAAGGAGATGGAACTTAAGAGAGGCATGAAAGGGGAAAGCAGGGTAAGACGGGAGAGATGAAAGTACAAGAAAGCCAGAAGACCCCTGGTGGAAAGTCCAGGAGAGATAACTGGAAGATTTCCAAGCATCAAAGAGGGTCAGGGTGATACTGGAGTGAATTTTTAATGAACTTAGTGTAATTTAAGACTTGCTTTATGATACTTAAGAAATAAGGCAAACATGATCAAGCGTTTACAATTCGGAAGTATGTATCCTTATGCTGAAACTGACTTGGTACTCTGTGGACAGCATACCGTGACAATAGATGTTGTAGAGTTCAGGCATGGTATCTGGCATTGGTGACATTACCGAGATGAACAGGGACTGACAAAAACATTAAAGAGGTTTGCAGGGAGAAGGAGAAAGCAGATGCTATAGGATAAAAATAGTAAAAAATATTTTCAGCGTATATGATATGGAACGTAGAACAAAACCCAGAAATGAAACCCAAACTATAGAAGTTATATCGTGAAAATCAAAGGAGTGAATTTTCATGGACAAATGCCAGAGAGCCATCCAGTGGGTCTTGAAGACTCTGAGGGTGCTAGCAGAGTCCAGTATGAGCCACCCTAGACGTCAGTGATGGACACCTAATGGTGTGAGGATGGAAAAAGCAAGTGACTCAAGGAAATGCATCTGGTTGTCTATAAACAGCACTGAGTGACAATCTTCTGGTTTGTTCTATGTGGCCTCATTATAGAAATAGAACAGAGCAGTTTGAAGAAAGATTTGAGGATTTATTACAATATGTAATCAGAGACGACAAGCTACTGATGGTGTTAAGACAACAGTATGAATGTAAGAGGCTTGGGAAGCAAGATCAATACAGGTAAGGAAAAGAAATGAAGAGGGTCAGTGGGTAGCTCCGGGGAACTGATGACAGTGTGAAAGATGGCGTCCTCCCCATGGCATTGCCACTTGACTTCAGGATGTTGAAAAGATGAATCCCTTCAGCATGTGTGATTAGGAATGGGTATTGGCATCATCCTATTGGAACATGCCGCTAACACCACACAAGTTTGTAGAGGCAGACAGACACAAGGGCTTACAGACGCTGCCTCATGTAGTCTTGATGCCCTCCAGTGGTTGCTTTGGTTATTTTATGGGAGCTGGCTCTTGCTCTTTAAGAATGCGTTCGCAGTGAATATCCATCAAAGTTTCACAAGCTCCCAAGAAAAGTGTTTTATTTTATCTTCAAAACTCACAGAGGAGAGATTTGATTTGCTCTTCACATCTAAGCTAATGGAGTTATATCCAGCTTGTTTTCTATATGTGTTATGCGCCGAAAAACATGATTTAGCCTGTCTTCTATCGAAATTAATGCAATAAGGAACCATGAAATAATAGGGCTTACACTGTACTCAATTTTAGCTCTAATAGAAACACAATGAAAATAACATCTGCGGCACAGGCCTGGCTGATCAGAGGAGAGTAATGGATATTTGCTGCCATGATTTTATTGCTGTTCTGGGTTTTATCCTTCACAGGATTCTCATCACTATAGTAATAATGCAATAAATACTTTTAATTTGACTTATATTCGCTCTCAGTTTGTCTGTAAGGTCATCTGGGCAAAGGCAACTGAGCGACTTTAATGTGGCTGCCAAGATAGTAGTATAAATCTCGCTACCATTAGAAGGGACCCCACCCCTTGAAATATTTATAAAAGGAAAGCTTGCAAGTTTACCATGTCTCCTTGAGAATGCATACCTTAAAGTCATTTTAGAAAAGCCCTGTTTGAGACACTTAAACTTTTGACAAGGTAACTTTCTGTTCCCACCAAAAAAAAATCATTATTTGAAATTTCATGGTAAATGGCTTTATGAGTTATCTATGTTAATTGAAACGAAAGTGAGAATAGGGACAATTTTATTATCTTTACCATCACTTGTTTGTGAAATCACTAAATATTTTATCTATACTGAAACCAAGAGGACCTTTAGTTAACTGTCTAACAGTAAACATGAACATACCTCCAGAAAATAAACCCCACCAGAGAAGTCAACAATGACACTGCTCCTAAAGACCTAGGGGGGGGTTGTCACTACAGTCAGTGATTTTTTCTTTTCTTTTTGAGATTATAATATGATTGCATCATTTCCCCCATTCCCTCTCCTCCCTCCAACCCCCCCCCCATATATCTCTCTTTGTTCTCTTTGAAATTCATGGCCTTTTTTAAAATTTTTATTACATGCATATATATAGGCAAAGATGTTCCTAAATATAACCTGCTCAGTCTGTCTAATGTTATTCATATGTACTTTTTGGGGCCTGACCATTTGGTATCACATAACCAATGGGTGTGCTCTTCTCTAGGGAAGACTGTTTCTCCTCCTCTCGACATTCATTAGTTGCCTGTAGTTCTCTGGGTAGGTTTAGGCCTTGGATGCTTTCTCTTCGTCCACTCTGGCCTGTCTATTGATGTTGTCCTTGTTCGGTGCATGTTTAGGCGGTCATGTTGGTGAGACTTTGAGTGTAACTTCTGACATTACTAGGAGACGCAGTCTCACAGCAAAGTCCATGATTGTCTGCAGTAGTCGCACACATACCTTGGCAGGAGCCGACCGTGTCTAACACTGTCTACCTGATTTTTGAACCATAGTCTGTCACTGAAGTAGAAGATCACCAATTGACTAGACAGGCTCTGAGCTCCCTCGCTATTGGTGCTGGGGTCACAGACACCACTGCACCTGACGTCACCTGGGTGTTAGGGGTCCAAACTCGGGTCTTCATGTACAACAAGCACTGCACTGACTTTGCCATCTCACCAGCCCCCTAGACTTTTTTTTTAACTAATGAGTTCTTACTTACACTCTTAACTTGAAAACAGTCCCACAAAATTTTCCTCACATTTCCTCAGCTTAACTACGCATCTGCCATCTCTCACTATGAAAAAATGACCTCTAATGGTATCAACATATTTTACCATTTACTGTATCCTAGAATCCACAAAATAGAGTTTCAGAACGTATGTACCAATAGCACTGCTCTGAACAAACCTGTAACATCAAGTTTTAAGGTTTTTAATCACCCTCTTCTTCCCTTAGACTCTGTACCACTAAGGGTGTTAAACTCAACAATGGATCTTGAAGCAGACCCATATCATTGCAGAGAGATGAGCATTGGTTAGGGTTTTATGCCTTTGTAGTCCTCTAATGTATGGCCCCGCCCAAGTTTCTTCAACCCTCTGACATTTTTGCATCAAGCCCACCCCCAATGTTATGAAACCATTTGCATTGTGTGCGTGTGTTGCTTTATACTGTAGAAGGCATATACTCAGAGTCCATTTTTAGACAGGATATTACCGCATTATATAAATATAAAAATACAGCAGGACTGGAAGGTGAGACAGGCATGAACACACGAAGTACTGTGAAACTTTAGTATTTATTATGGCCACCTCTCTTAGACCAATCAAAATATAATACATGGACTGATTCATATAATGGAAATTGTATAGTTGAAATAAGTCTTGGAGACTTACCTTTGTGGATCATATTAACAGGACACGGCTGTTAATGATGAAAATGTGATGAAATGTATATTGCACTTTTATTTCTATCTGTGTAGTCGTAGTACATCTACTACTCTCAAATTCCAGTCTCCTCCCCTTTATGTTTCTTCAAAGGCCCTCTTTGCGGTTTGCAGCTTTTCCACACATTTTTTTTAGATTTTCAGTGTTGCTGTGTAAATAATCCATATACTCCAAGCCTGCTTCTGTGGTTTTCACTCTCGAATGGCTCAGTTTGGCCACCCACATCAAGGGATTGGAATCACTGTAGAGCCCCTACATGGGGGCTTACACTGCCACTCCCAAGGCCCCACTCCAATGAAAATCACCCAAAGATTTCTGTTGCTTTTCCTCTCAGTTGACAACCTTGATTTTTCGGTTACAGAATGAGAAGAGCATGTGCATTCCAGCTGTGTTCCTAACAATGCTGCTGTTGTCACCTCCTAGCATCCTTATTTTTGCCCTTCTGGTTTTCCGCTCTCTGGGATAACGTGGTTTCCACTCCCGTTGCCATGAGTCATCTCCTCTGGCACTGTGCTGCGTAAATCACCTTCTTTTGAATGTGTAATTTTTTTTAATCTTCTGGCGATTTCTGTTTCTGCACATATTTTCAGGTCTCTCTCTTAAAGCCATTTCTTCCATCTGATATAATGGAGTTATCTTACCTTGTCTTTGTTCTTTCAACTGGTAGATTCTGAAAGTAGCTGTTGTAAAAGAGCCTTTAAATGACTAAGCATTCCCTTGTCATCTAACTTCCATTTGATAAAATTGATTTTAAAAAAAAAAAAACTTGTCTTTTTGGAATGTTTACTTGAAAGAATTATATACATTTTTTTAAAAGACTCTCTAGTGATCTTTCACCTCTAAATCCAGTAGTCTTTTCTGTTCCTCGTCCTTAAACTGTCTGTAATAGGTGGTAGAATTGAGGAGTCATTCATTCATCCGTCCCATGATGTTAATAACATTTCATTGCTAATGTTCTCTTCCTGGATAGCCTTTCTCACTCTTGCTCACTACCTTGCTTCGACTCCTAAGTTAGACATGCCCTGGAGCGTCTTCATGAACACTATTTGAATGGTTCTCAGGTAAACAAGTTGGAGGACCATCTATGAGGCAGTGTCTCCTGCTAATGTGAAAATATCATGACACAGGGGCCTGAGACCCAAAGCCCGAGAGCAGCAGAAGTACAGACACAGATAGGTCCAACTCTCCTGCACTTACAGGGCTTGCTTCCTTCAGCCAGTGCTTAGCATAGCAGAATTTTTTAACTGATTGCAATTTAAAGAACACAAGTGTCAACACTTCCTTGAGTATTTATGCTGAAAGAAAATCTTTTAATCTAAAAACTCAAAGCAAAATACATCA
The DNA here is from genome assembly GCA_902168415.1 of Peromyscus melanophrys. Classification (NCBI taxonomy): domain Eukaryota; kingdom Metazoa; phylum Chordata; class Mammalia; order Rodentia; family Cricetidae; genus Peromyscus; species Peromyscus melanophrys. The sequence continues at coordinate 160,892 of CABHPR010137983.1, forward strand.
TATGACCATGTCTAAAATGCCCCTATTTGTGGCTTTAATAATCATCTGTTACTTTTAATTAGAATCCATTCTATTTCTCCTGTTTTGAATGTCTCAGAATTTTGTAATAGTAAAGTATTTTACATGCACATAATATCAGCTTTGTTTGATATATATTATTTTCTGATATGACTTGGTCTTGGTAATTAAAATTCAGAATAAAGAACAAATATAACAAATATATTACTGTAGTTTGAAACTTCATAGATACTCAATTACCCATGTATACCCTAAATCAACAAATATGTATTATCTGCAAGTTAGTTTTCTCAGTAACAAAGGCTGTTCAGGAAAAAGAAAATGCCTCTTGGAAGATGACCCTTTCATCAGAGTAATTTAAACTGGTTAAGATGGTAGAGTATGTGTGACTAATATCTGCCTCTTTTTACCATGATGTAGTATTGAATAGATGTGCCAGATTTTTGTAAACACATTGAGTTAGACAGGGAGGAAGATATTTGCCCCCAATGAGAACTGGTTCATAATGCCAAGGATAAGGTCCTCTACCAAGGGTAAAGTCCTCTACCAAGGGTAAGGTCTCCAGGGGATATTTGGCAATATATGAAGACATTTTTTACTTCCAAAATTCATGGGGAGCGGGTGCTACTGTCATTTAGAAATGCCATTAAGCATCCTGTAATGAACAACAGCTACTTTCCAAACAGAGAAATATGTGGTGCTCTGAATCTAGGGGCACACATGGCTTTGTTCCTGGATTCTTAGAACAAAGAGCATAAGCTACACTTCTCCTCTGACTATCTCTTTTCAGGCTTTTTCTTCTGATCTTTTTCTGTTGTTGTTGTTTTTGTAGATAAAGTTCAGTCAAGAGTTGTACCTTCTATTTGTTTTCTTGGCTGTTCTCAAGGGTCAATCACTGCTTACTAAAGTTTCTGAGCAAGCACTAAGGTAGTAAGTTCCATGCCTGCTGGGCATAATTATAGGAAACAACTTCATTTTTAAAATCTCATAGCATGAAGTACAAGCACAATCACAAATTATAATTCCTTTCCAGTGTGTTTGTGCCCTCAGTGGCTCTCAGCGGGATAACATCACAGTCTCAGCCAAGCAACATTTTTTTAGCCACCTCTTGAAGCTTCAGAAGTAACAAATCTCCCAAAGTGGGGAAATATTCTGCATTTTTGCCTGCCTGTTTGGTATGTTCCCAACATGATTGTTATCATCCTATGAAATAGACAATGAACTATTACTTAAATATGAACAGGAAGAAGAAATTAGTCATGCTAACCATTATTACTATTTTATTGCATACAGAAAAAAAAAGAAAAAGAAAAAAAAAACCTCACAGGGAAACTGATATTAGTCTCAAATTCACTCATGTTTTTATTTCTTTTAAATGCCAAATAAAATTATTGTACTGTGGGAGGCCAGCTCCCACCTTTTGAAGGGTTCTTATGGGGAGGAGAGAGGGATAAGAAAATATTAGATAGAAAGTGAGACCTAGTTGATGAGAAAAAAAACACAGAAGCACAGGATAGCTTCAGGAAGGCCTGGATCACTATCCAACGGCCTCTTCTGTTTATTCAAAAGGGCTTTTTATAACAATGCCAAGGGGTGGGGCAAAAGACCTCCTCCTTGCAAGATCAAAGCACACTGCACAGCCAAGTGTAGACCCTTCCAAACACCTGGTAACCATGCCCATGGTCATTAAAACTTTCAGGGGCCAAATTGAGTGATGTATTAAATGAATGGTGTGGTACTAGTGAGCATGAGAAGCCTGGTATTGAGTTATTATCACCTGTCTCCAACTGTGTGGCCCTCAGCTGAGATCCCACTATCAAAGAGACTATAATGCAAGTAGATGAATGTGGGCATTCAAATAACTTTTGTCTGATGTTATCACCAGATGGTCAACTTAAATGTGTCTCTTCTGGAGGTACAACTTAAAAAAAAATCATCCTAAACTTATCACACATGATGTCCAGAATTCACAGTTTCTAAACTGGTCAAAATGAGGTGGGTTTTTAAAACCCATTTTAGCTCTTTTTCCCAGTTAAACAATTCTATCTAGGCATAGAAGTACAGGAGCAAAAAATGTAACTGTACCTTCGTGGTTCTTCATATCACCCGTATTTATTTGTTTGTTTGTTTGTTTATTCTTCTCTCATACAATACATCCTAACTGCAGTTTCCCCTTCCTCTACTTCACCCACTTCCACCAACCCCCCTCCAACACACACACACACACACACACACACACACACACACTCTCTCTCTCTCTCTCTCTCTCTCTCTCTCTCTCTCTCTCTCTCTCACACACACACACACACACACACACACACACCTCCCTCGTCCCAGATCCATTGCTCCTCCATTTCCCTGCAGAAAAGAGCAGGCCTTCCAGGTCTGTCAACCCAACATGACATAACAAGTTAGAATGAGACAAGGCACAAACCCTCATAGTAAGGCTGGATGAGGCCACCCAGTAGAAGGAACGGGGTCCCATGAGCAGGCAAAAGAGTCAGAGACACCCCAACTCCCAATATTAGGAGTCTCACAAACACCCGAAGCTAAACAACCACAGCATGTCTGAAGAGGGCCCACCACAGACTCACGCAGCTCTGTGGTTGCCTCCTCGGTCTCTGTGAGTCTCTATGAGCCCCATTTAGTTGAGTCTGTGGGCCGTGTTCCCCTGGTGTCCTCGATCCCTCTGCCTCCTACAGTCCTTCCTCCCCCTCTTCTGTGGGGTTCCTCTTCCTTAAGACGCACGATTCTGAGTATTTTAGGTTCGGTTGGAAAGGACTCATAATTAGAAAAGTAGTATATCTCTCTAAGTTGTAAAGGTTAAGCAGTTCTCTAAGAAGTTTTCTGTCTCAGAATTTCACTTCTTGCCTAAGATAAAACTGTGTCACCATTCACCACTCATCAATAAAAATGTGATCTCCCATGAATACCACAAATGTGATTAATATCATGAGTGTAATTAATGAATATCGTGAGTGTAATTTAAAAAATAAAAAATAAAAAATATATATATAAAAATATTTTTAAAAAAATCAGAATGTTAAAGTATTGAAAAAAAATGTGATCTCCCAAAGAAGGGGTTCCCAGAGTGGCGTCACACCACCATGCACAACCATCTTGGCCAGTAGCTGCTGGTCCTCAGGAGGCACTGGCTACACCCAGAAACATATAGTCCTAATACCAAGACCAGATCTTTTAGAGTCTGTGAATTTTGAAATACTGCGCTTCCCAGAAGTCAATCTCTCATGCTTATGTAGAGTAACTTATTTAAATGACAGATTATACTTGTTGGAGGAATACTGAAAGGGAATTAAATGCCTCTTTGTTTACTCTTCACCTACAACTTGGCATTTCAAGTCACCCAGATCAGATTTCTAGGAAATCCTGTTGTGAATGATTCGTGCTTGTAACACCAGCCCTATGGAGGTGGAGATGGGTGGATCTCCAGGGCTTATGGCCAGCATGCCTGGCCTAACTGGTAAGGACCCGGTTCTAGTGAGAACTCTTGTCTTAATAAGGAAGGAGGGCACCTCCTGTGGAACAGCATCAAGGCTGAACTCTGGCCTCCACGTATACACACATATGCATGTGTACCCACATATATGTGTATGTACCCACATGGGTACACACACATACAAACAAGCATACTTGCACATGAAAAAAATTAATAAATTGTAGAAGATCATAACATCAACTGTTTACAGTCAATGTAGGCTAAAGATGTCAAATGAAACTATATAGATCTGATCTTAAAGGTCCATGTTTGCTCTTACAGAGGACCCAAGTTTGGATCCCAGCACCTACATCAGGCACTTATTACCACATGTATCTCCAGTTACAGGGGATCTCTTGGCCTCATCTTGCCTGCTCAGGCACCTGCACTCATGTGTACATACCCATAGACCTGTACACATAATTATGAATAAATATAATCCTCTTTAAAAATAAAAAATGTTCATGATTGCATGCTGGCTGCATCCTACAAAGTCACTTATTATTTAGTGATTGGACTTCTAGAAAAGCTACATGTGTCTGTTCTTTTAAAAAATGTGAGGGATATAACTGCTTCTTTAAAATTCTTCACCAATTAGGCTAACATGTGTTTAAATGCAATCGTGTGGCACATGAGGTACTGATGTGTTTTATCTTCTAGAAGTTTTGTCCTCGGAATATGTTTTGCTGCTACAGTAATGTTATTATATCTTCTTTCTATATTCAACCAGCTCTGCCATCTCCCCTGAGAACATAATTTTCTTTATGAGCAAGGATCTTCTCATACTCACATCTTCTAAGTATTTCCTCTGGAGGTTTCTTGCAAGAAATTTTCTAATATCCTCTGATTTGACTTCTTTTCTAAGTACAATTTTTAACTTAAAATTCAATGAGTCAATTATAGACATTAAAACTTCCTCTTACCATTTCCACATCCCAAGGATAATACCTTTAGTTTGCATTTTAATTATGCCTTCTGCACATGAAGTATTACTCTGCATTTTTTTTCTTACTGTATATCAAGAGAGTGGGAAGCCTGAGTTCTAGTCCTTCATAGTTTGGGACTTTCTTTGAGTATAGATTGGAAAGACTGGGACTGACATGAATTTATTACCATTCCCAGGTCTAGAAAAAAAAAGTGAAAAAAATAAAACTTTTCCTTTGAGAAAAGAGAAAATAAAAGGAATCATTTTGTGGTGTCTGTCCCAGTAACTGCGAATATCTCTGAGAGGTTGAACGATTCCTCATGGATTAAGGATCCAAGAAGTAGTCAAGTTGGACTAAGACCCTCTATCCTTGGTTTCTCACCCATTGGTGCAGCTGCAAGGCCTTCCTACCAGGTTTCTCTTGACATTTCAAGTTATTGTATTCCAAGCAGTAGACAACTAAGAAATGAGATCAATTTTCCTTACAAATGAATAATTATTCAGGGTCAACTTCATGTGTCCTCAGCCTATGCAAAACAAAATAATCATGTTAAATGATATAACCAGCCTGTTAGCTATGAGTTTATACTGATTCATGGTGACAAAGAATATAAATATTATTGGACCTTAAAAGATCATCTAAGGTGGCCTTATTAAATCTTTACTTAACATTTGTGTTCTCCATAAATTCCTTTGGAGTGTTTTGCTTATTACATACAAGAAAAATATTTTCGTCTTCTATACATGATTGTGTTTATAATTGCTTTTAGGTTTTTAATGTTTTTTTTTTCCTCACCCCCTCACAGCACAAGGTTTCTCAAACCTCAAGCAGCTTCCATCTGGCAGGTTTTATATAACTATATAAGCTCATTCAAGTGGCAATCTACCAGTGACGAACTCAAATAAATACATTGGACAGAGCCCAGGAACTACACCCAAAATAGCTTTTTAAAAGTCATTGAGCATCACAGTGGGAAGACAGGGAAGTCATGAGCTGCTGGTTTGGGAACACCAGAGAATCGGTTTCCTTTCATCTTGAAATCCAACTATTTGCTATATATCCAGAGGAAAGGGAATCAATATCTTAAAGACATCTGCACTCCCGTGTCTGTTACACCTCTGTTCACAGCAGCCAAGACATGGAGCCAACATGGCCATGCATTGATGAGTGAGTGGAAAAAGAAAATGAACAAATATCCACGATGGAATGTTTCCCAGCCGTGAAGTGAATGAAAGCCTAGTATTTATATCAACATAGGTGGGAAAGGTTATGGGAAGATCACGTTAGGTGAAATAAGGCAGACACAGAAAGGCAAACACCACAAATTCTCACTTATGAATGAAGTTGAAACAAGTTGATCCTATAGAAGGAGAGACTAGGGTAGTGATTTCTAGAAATTATGAAGGTAGAAAGTACGGAAGGGAAAAATAATGGAGAGAGGATGGCTAATGGGTACCAAAGTATAGGGATAGGAACGCTAAGGTGCAATGTTTGATAACACATTTAATTGTAACTTTAAAATACATAGCAGAGAACTTTCTAGTCTCTTTGAGAAACCTCGATCTTTTTTTTTTTCATAGTAGTTGTACTAATTCATTGTCCCAAACACAGTATTCAAGAGTTTACCATCATTCATATCCTTGTTAGCATTTACTTTGGGGCCTTATACACACTTGTGTGAATGGTAGTGATGGTGATATGTGGATGTATGGTGTATGCCTGTGTATGTGTCGAGTGGTTTTCTTGTTTGTCTCCTGCCTCACTTTTTGAGGCAGGATCTCTCACTGAGCCTGGAACTCACAGATTCGGCCATACTGAATGGCCAGTGAACCCCATAGATCTGCATCTCTTTCTTGCCCCACATCTCTGGGACTTAAGATACATGCCACCTTACCTGGATTCTCTGGATGTTAGGAATCTAAACTCAAGCCCTTGTGCTTTTGAAGTAAGCACTTGGCTGAATAAGCCAGTTCCTCAGCTCCTACTTTTTGATAATAGCTACCCCAAGTAGGGATGATATGATATGTCATAGTGGTTTTGATTTGCATTTTCTTGATAAGTATCTGTTTTACACATTTTTCCTGTAATTTCTGTTCCTTTATTTATCTTGTTCTGAGAAATGTCTATTCAGATAATTTGCACATTTTAGTTGACTTACTAGACTTTTTTCTGCTGGGTTCTTACCATATTCATGGTATTAGTCCTTCTTAATGAATATCCTCCAAGTATTTTCTCCCATAGATTGATTTTGATTTTTCTAAAACAACTTACCACAGTCCACTCTTTGCCTCTTGTGAAATATCAACTTACCTTTATACTTCTCTAATCTCTCCAACTCTTCTCATTTATATTATTTTAAAAGGTGTCATGTTTTATTATTCCCGCAGTTCTTTAATTAAGATCAACACAGTTGAAAATGAAATACACAGTCAAAGCATGCACATGAACACACAGTACAATTCTTTTTATTACAAATAATTTATTTGATACTAATAGCTTTTAACTTTCATATTTCATGTGCTATTTCAAAGAATTGTTTGTCCACATTCCTTACTAATCCAGAAATTTTTGCAAGATTGTATAGCGGGTAATATAGTGAAAAGCCCAACATACCAGAATATATTTTTAGAATGGAGACATTCAACAAATGACAGATTTTTTTCCATTCTTAGACCTTATGAAATATGGATTTGGAACTTATAAAAAATGTATCTGGAACATCTGAGTGCAAGCGTTCTGATTGGATTTCAGAATTCACATCTCAGATTTAGAAGTAATTCCATCCTATCTGAAAGTGGTCATGGCAAATTGATCTTTTAAGGCACAAGAAAGGGTGTAATTTGGATTTTGAACCCTTTTCTTGAGACTAAGAGAGTTTTTACTTCTGTTTACTTTCTTTATCCCTGTTGCATCCTAATGGAGCCGGGAAAGCATGTGTCTTGACAATTCTTTTATAAGGGTTTGTCAAAGCCCAAGGTTTAAGCCTTCGTTTTTCTTTGTACCCCTTAGCCTTTGAGCCGCTGTTATACCCACAGTGTGACTTTCTAGCTAACATTCTTTGTCCTATCTCTCTAGCATAAGGGAAGGGTCTTGGTATTTTTTGCTTATGACATCATTACATAAGAATTTTTTTTCCTAAAAATCTAAAGAGAAATAATCAACCCAAATGAATCACTAATGGTAGACCTTCAGGAAAATCCAACAAATCTGGAACAGATGTCTAGGAGATGTGACTGAAAATATTTCAAGTCTGGGAAGATGTATGGAGGGATTTAAGTGCCACCTGCATAGTTATTCTTAGGAAAACTACAGGTGTGAGTGTTAAATCACTAATCCATTAAAAAAAAAAAA
>CABHPR010137984.1:176-49952 GCA_902168415.1 Peromyscus melanophrys
GAGAGAGAGAGAGAGAGAGAGAGAGAGAGAGAGAGAGAGAGAGAGAGAGAGAAAGAAAGAGGTGGGGGAAGGGAGAGAGAGAGAGCACACATGTCAGTGCCCACATAAAGAGACTAGAGAACAACTTCCAGGCGTCTGTTCTCTTCTTCCATGCTGTTGGTTCTGAGTATCGAAGTCAGGCTTGGTGGCAAGCACTTTTACCTGCTGAGCCATATCACCAGCCCCCAATCGGACTCTTAAGCGGGTGGCTCTGCCACTTATCAACTGTGTGTTTGGGCACATAGTGCATGTCTCTGTGCTCTTAATTCCTGCTGTGCTTAAGAATCACAGTGGATGGATGTGAGGGCGACATGGCTGCAGACATCTGTCACCCCATTGACAGTCAAGGGTGATTCGGCTGATCTGGCTGGCTAGGCTGGTGTCCCCTTCTTCCCTCACTGCTCCACGTCTGGTCCGTGCACACTCAGTCAAAGAGGATGACCTTCCCAAATAGAGGAGGACTGGTCTTCAGTCAAGGGTATATGAGTAGCTGCGCTCCCCTGCTAGAACCTCCAAACAAGCTCTCAAGAATCATAGTGGAACCTATCATGAAGGACTGAGGATTAGATGAGTTATTTGTTCATCTTGGTGCAGGGGGATGGAAGGTCTTGTGTGAAAATAGTGAGGTAAAAGCATATAGCTCATGTATGCTTCGGTGTTCACTAAAAATTCTTTTGTTCGTTGTAAATAGCTGACTGTAATTCCAACTTTTCGGGTGCAGAAATTAAATCAATAGACACAAACATGATAGCAGCAGGTGAGCTAGGTTTCCATAGCCTAGATGGAGTAGACTCCGTTGGGGGTGGCTGCCAGCAACTTTTGCTAGGTGTGTGCTTCCCACACCTCGGGGAGAAGACGAAAGTTTGCTTGTCTAGTCGGGTCCCTGTAAGCTTCAGCCTTGCAGGCATTGCGCAACGGGAACTTAGCTGTTTAGAAAAATGCTCTCAGGGACATGATTACATGGCTTAATTATAGCCCTACGTGGGTACTGAGAAAAATAAACTCTAGACACCGACATGTGAGGTTTACAATGTTCTCTAGCAAATGGCCTATTTTTTTTTCCATGGGAAAGTTTGTGTTGTGTCCTAAAGCAGAATCCCAGTGGATAAGGAGGCCCCATTGTCTAGCCAATTAGCAGCAGGACCGTGAATGGAATTTGGGTTTGATGGATAATCCCCTTCCATATAAGGTATGTGCATATGCATACATGTGTGTGTATGTGTCCACTCATCCTATTTATTTTATGTACAGTAAACTCCTCACAATCCCCACAGTGAGCGCTTTCTTTTTCACCTTTAAGTCTCTGGCTGTGATGATCCCTCTTTCTGGAATTCCATTCTTATGTTGGCCAGACCTCCTGTCCTCTCCCATTTCTGTGCTGTTTCAGTGCCTTGCTTGGCAGTTGTTTCATAGTTACTGTTCAATAAACATTTGTATTGCAGACACAGATGAATGGATCTTCCCCCCTTTTGAGTCATTGATGGCGTCCTAAACAATGCAACTTTTTCTTTTTTTAATAGCTTTAGAACTTCAAGTGTAGTGAGTCATACAGTGAGTTACCTCATCAGGCTTCCACTTGAAATGTGGTTAGAAATGAGGAACCAAAAAATAAGGGTAACAATTTTTTTGAGCCTTTTCCTGAGGCTGCTAGTTACTGTAGGTGAGAGGTGTCTGACTGCAGGCTGAGGTCCTCCCTTGATTTCTGCCCCAGCCCCTATACAGTGTGGAAATTAGATAATGTGAGGGAAGCAGGGTTGTATAAGCGATGTTAGCTCCTCTCTGCATTTAAGTTTTAAATATTTTGATCATTATGGGTTTTTTGTATTAAGTATGAATTTAAAAATACTGCTCTAAGACACTGTTTATTTTGGTTGCTAAGGTTTACTTGGGAACTGTTTGAATTTTTTTTTTTATTTTTGCCTCATGCCAATGCCTCATCACTTGCTCTTTTCACAAAGTATAGTAAAGATTTGTCACTGGCCTTCCCACTCTGCCGTCAGAACGCAACGACACCATGTAAAGCAAATGCATGCAAACTTCATCCAACCTAGTGACAATTGCTGCTAACAAACTATCATGACCCGGCTGGTCTGCTCACCAGTGAACATTGCATTCAATGGTTAGAGTAAAGCCAAAGAGCGAACACGAGAGCTGAGGACAAGTTCTACCTGTTCTTTGTGCATGTGTCTCAGGGCTGGAGGGAAGTGCAAGGAGAGTCTAGGCAAGTCCTTTTGTTTACTAATTCATTCATGCACTTTTTGTCAGCTTTTATAATTTTGAGGTCTTTGAACACTCAAGCTAGGAAGTGGAAGAAAATTACCACACCTGTCAACTTGGCTGGCGTTGGATTGTAGCACTGTGGCCTGCATGAGAATTGAGGTCAGCAAGTACAATGACAGAAACTGACCGTTTCTGAAATTAGAAAAGGGAGAAAGAGCATGAATGGAAAAGGGAAAGAGCTAAAGGAGGGGAAGTTGGAGTCTCCTAGATGCCTTCACACATGCTCCTCCAGGCTACCTAAGGGACTTTCTGTGTATTACCACCATAGGTTTACAGCACACTGTTGTGTCGTAACTGACTTCTTCACTTTACAGCTGAGCAAACCAAGCTATAGAAAGTTGAGCTGGCTTACTCAGCCACCTGAGGTAGAGTTAGATTCATAGTCTGAAACACATCCAAAGTCAGTGCACATCCAACTGTTCCTTTTGATGCCCAAGACTTGGAATTTCAGATCATCCATATCCTTTTCACTTTCTGGAAAAGCTTAGGGGATGAGCTTCTGTGGCTTGTCACTGCTGACTGATGGAGTCAGCTCTGCATCCCTGCAGGGATTCCTTCATCTATGGTAAATATATCTTTTTCATTCATCAGTAACAACCTGGAGCAGAGACACATACACGTAAGAAATAAATACTCTCTTCGTGTGACTGTAATACATTTTGACGTGACTTGGAAGCACAGAGCTTAGATTGCCTCTGTTACATTAGAAATGGCCATTTCTTTCAGTATTGTGGCATCAAGTGTTCTAAAATTGCTCACAGGCAGTCTGATGCAAAGGTGTTGATGGGAGCATCTCTGCTGTAAGGAGATGGGATGTCTTTGCATGGCTGATGGGTGAGGGTTTCTGGGGTGCCCCGTTATTGTGATTTTTTGATAAGAAGCACAGAGAAATGCTCCCTCATCAACATATGAATTCAATGAAATACATAATCAAGTGGAATAAGATACAATTAACAAGAGCAGTCTGGTTGAGAGCACTGATGCTCAGCTCAGCATCTCTGCAAGTCAAGCTCACTTTATCATCATTTTCATCTTCCAGCCTTGCTTGCTATCACTTCCAGGCAAGCCCATACATCCACTTGCTCTGATAACCAGACTATAGCCTACTCTCCTGGGGGTCCCAGGAATTAAAAAGACAAAAAGAAAAAAAAAAGACTTTTCATTCATACTTGTATTAAAAGGGAAAGCCATCATCCCTGCAAAGAATATTTCTGGATTTTTTCCCCCTGAACTATAAATGCAAAGCAGTAATTCTAAGACTTGAGAAAAACCTTTTAGGTTTAGTTCAGTTTAGTTTAGTTTTGTTCTTGTGGTGTGATATATGACATATGACAGTTTCTTGTCAGGCTAGTTTGAACCAATAAGAGTACTATATTTAATCAATTTAAAAATTAATTGAGTCAGTCCTTTGTGTATTATGTTGCTATACAAAATGTATGTATAAGAAAGGAAGAAAGTAAACATCCTTTACACTTCAGTCCCAACCTCTCAGAGAATCCACTGGAAACTTTGGTGCACACCCTGCCAACAGTTTTGGTCTATTAACATTTATATATTTGATCTTTTTTCTTATATAGTGGGACTTTACCTTGTATGTTGTTTCACCCTTTGGTTTTAGCTGACAGTTGCAAACAGAAGCAACCTCTCTTGGCCAATAAACATTTACTGAATGTTACAATTGTGTGAACAGGCTAAAGGCTGCTTTCCATTTCAGGACAGGTGAAGACTAGCATATGCATATCTTCTGGGTATTGCATAGAAGCCACCTAGTAAACCGTGGGCTTTCCAAGAGTTCACATCCCAACAACAGGTACAATAAAGAGGGCACTAAATTCGAACTTAATCCATGGCAACAGCTGTCAGTTCTTCTTGATTCACAGAATTGCTGGAAGGCATCGTCTACTTCAATTGTGTCTTTCCAAATAAAAAAGCTGATGTCCTTTGAGGTTAAGTGACTTGTCCAGGGTCCCACCACTGGTGATTGGCAAGGCACAGATCACAGACTGTTTTCTAGTCTGTTAAGCTAGTGTTGATTCCACTATATCTGACTGCAAAACAACCCCTTACATCAAGACAGGGGAACTGTAGGAATCAAATCACAAAAACTAGCTTGTGCAATGAGTTGCTACCAAATTGAAACCCACGCTGCATGTAAATGTCACTCAGGAGCCTCTGCAAAGATTGCCTTCTCATTCCCCCCCCCAGCCCGCCCCAGCCTGCCCTTCTCATCTCTGCTCCCCCATTCTCCTCCTAGAAGGCCTGAGGGTCTCACATTTGCATAATACTTTGAAGCCAGGCAACATTCTTGATGTGAAATGAGATGTTACCCAAGTTTCCTAGGGAAGGTATTCATCTGTGAACGTATTACTAGGGATTTAGTTTTCAATTTGGCTTCTTGCCAAGTTGAACCTTAAGAAATGAAATCCAAAATGAATGCATTTGACCTGCCATCTTTAATCAAACAATTTACTCCTCATTATGCTTATCTGGAAAGTTTTGCTCATGATATGGCATAAATAAAATTATGATTTCTAAACGTGCTAATTCTGTTTCCCTGCTCTGCTAGGTTAAGGGACTCAGCTGTGCCATTCATTAGCTTTGTGGTGCTGGGCCAATCTCCCTGCCTTTCTAAATCTCAGATCTCTCACATGTAGAATTCAGAAGTCTTGAAAAGAATGGGAAGATGGAGGGAATGACCAATACATGGAGACTCTGCTTTAAAAGTTAAAATCTAGTCCTCTGTCTCTGTATTATACTACTTTGGAGGAAACGCTTGGGAATTGATGTAAATATATGGCTTTCTAAAATGTAAGATTGACTCTGTTGATCTCTACCAGTTAAATACACACACTAAGTAAGTCTCAATATTCTTTGTTGTATTGGGGGATTACCTAGATGTACACATATGCATAGGCATGCAGAGACTCAGAATCTGAAAGGTGAGTGATAAGAGTTAGAAACCCACCCAGTGCTGAGGGCTCCTTTTACAGCACATGTGGAGGTTAGCCTCTCCTTCCCATCACCAGGGTTCCATTCTTCCCCATGTTAGTGGTCATAATGCATGTACATAAGATAGGAGCCATTTGAGTCTGGACTGTGGTTGTCTAGGATTTTGACAACTCAGGCAGAGAAAGTTTATCAAAAATGCCAACCATACTCACATGCACTCCTGGGTAGATCCACCAGTAATGTCTGGTCTGAAAAAGAATCTGCTTATTTCCAATTCCTGCCTCAAATACCTATCTACTCAAAGGCCATCAGGTAGGCCTTCTCTTATAATGTCCAAAATATTCGGCCTGCTACTCTTTAATTTACTTTGATTCATATTTCCTCATCAGCACTGAGAAATACTTCAACTTTCCTTCTATGAATTTATTCATTCATCTATTTGTGACCTGTCTCTCTTTCTACAATATAAACATTAAATGAGGGATTCTGTCTATTTTGTTCATTATAACATACTCCAAACCCTGAAGACTGTCTGATATTTACTGAATAAATAAAAAATCAGTAGTATTTTGAAAGTGTATCTAAGATGCCAGTAACAATGGCCACATCCAAAGGGCAGAGAGTATGAACACATCTCCAAAGGTGCAGAAGCTTCAGAGCGACAAAGGGCAAGGGGACTCAACACGGTATTGGCCTCACAGGCCTAATCCAAATGAGGCCACTGAGCCTTGCTTTTCTTTGTCTACTCTCTTGCTATTTTAGGCAGCCTTTCCTGCTGACCCCTAATGCATGTCAACTCCCCACAGGGAGCCAATGGCGAAGCCTGTATTTCCCCACTTCCATGGGAACAGAATTTTCTAGTTTGGTTTGCCTGTTCACTACCTGCTTCAGGCCTCTTTTATCTCTCTTATTCTTATAAAATCCATCAAAACTCCTTTCTCTTCTAACGTATTTGTGACCCTTAGGTTATTCTTGTTGTTAGTAATTTGATGAGTTATGGTACTTATTTTGATGACTTCACCTTAGTTGTGTGTCCCTTTTAGAATATTAACTTAAACATGGGACTTATTGAATACCCATCTCCAGTCATGTTGTGATCTCTAGATAAGGCCTCCCTCCAACAGAAGCATTTATAGTCTTCTCAGAAGTTTACTCTGGTAGCCTTCCTCCCCGATGCATACACTTAGTCCTTTAACTTAGTTCAGCATTCTGAGATGAAGGGATTTGGGCTCCTTCTGCCTATGGTGTCCTTGCAGTATTCCTCCCTGACTACAGTGAGCTCTCATGTTCCTATCATGATGTCCAATTACTTTTGTTCAGAATTAGTTGCAATTGAAAAGTCCACCTGAGCCATCATCTCCCCATGGAGACATGAGATTGGTATAAAGGATGTCAAAGGTGTCTATAAGCATCATGTCAAATAACTTGTCTCATCACCAGCTTGTGAATACCTATCCTCAATCCCTATCCTGCCTCATTGTGATGCCTTTTTCATGTGTAATATCAGGAACACACCATTCCTTCATCAGTTCCAGTAGTCTCCATTGTCTTCCTACAATGATGTCATTTCAGTTTTTCCTCTCCCCTTTGTCGTTCCCAGAAATCCACCCTCAGGTTTGACTCATGTGAGTCCTCAGCCTTTGTGCTTCTAAACAGCAAGTGCTGTTTGGGGCTGGAGAGATGGTTCAGTGGTTAAGATCACTTGTTGCTCTTTCAGAGGACTTGAGTTTGATTCCCAGTACCCATGTCAGATGGCTCACAACGTTCTGTAACTCCAGTTCCAGGTCGTCAGACACCCTCTCTAGACACTAGGCTCATATCTGTTTACACATATGTGTGTATACATAGACAGATATATACATATAAGTTAAAATAAACTAAGTATTTAAAAATGTTTTTAAGAGTACTCGTTTATAATAATTTACATGCTGTAGATGAACCTTGTCCCCAAATACGTCTGTGACTGTAGCTTGTCTTGCATACCCCTCCTTATCCTGAGCAGATTCAGTCCCTCTTTCTTCTGACCTCTTTGATGACTGTCATGCTCCTTTTCCCAAGTTTCCCCTTCATGGATATTATTAGGATCTTCAACATCTTTGTTATTGGGAGGAATGCTTTAGCTCAGGTGAGTCTTGCTAATTGTCCTCAAATTTCACCATAATGGTACATGGAACCAGTTTAACATACATGAGGCTCAAAGAAGCCATGACACATGCTATACATTTATTGAAATCTCATTCTGTATTCTATACATGCATACAATTATTGTCAATTAAAAATAAACAAGACATTTGCTGACTGAGGGCATCATCTACTCCTTCAGCCCATTTGCAATGTTCAGATGTCATGTGGCCTAACTTTTGTCATTTTTTTTTCTTCCTGTGCCTGGAGAACTATGTCAGCAAAAATGTGCCAGAGAAACAGATCCATAAATAGATCATTACTCACAGGGAGAGATGCCAAATGGCCTTGTTCTGTGTCCAAGAAAACACTGGGACTCCTGAAAAGCAAAACGAAAAATGACAAGTGAACTTATCTTTTCACTGGGAAAACAAAAGGCATAGACACAAGACAATAGATATTTGATGCAGGGAACATTTGAAAAGGATGTGCTGGCATTAGCCTGAGCTGATTCAAAGCCACCAGGCTACTAGAGCCCTTGATTTTCTCAGATACTCTATGAACTTCCTGAAGATCTCTTCTGTGTTGCTTCAAGGCATCCAAGATTTCATCACTTTGCATTGTGAGGCTATTCTGTAGGCATGGGGCTCACAGCAAGATGGTAAATCACAAAAACCTGTTAAGGAAAAGGTTTCTTTTTGTTTTAGGTAAAATAAAAAGATTAATGTGGTACTGTACCATTGTAGGGAAAGTCACAGGAGCATTGATTTTATAATAGGAAACACGTACCTCTCCTAATGCATTGACATTGAATGCTCAGACTGCAATTGCCACTAATCCTCAGGGGCCAGGAGAAAGCTTCATTCAGAGCCACCATCCAGGAAATGACCACTCACAAATGAAGCCTTAAAATAAGGGAATAATGTAGCTGTGAATAGCTGAAAGGGGGCTTAATAGTCATGCTATCAGAGAGCACTCACAGTAAGAAGTACACACTAGCAAATGAGTGGAGTATGCCAACACATAAAACAGACAATGCAAATAGTCAATAACTTGGGATTCAGTCAAATTTCACAATGGATAGATGAATAAAACCCAAGATATCATCTTGCAGCTATGAAATGAAAATGTATAGTGCAAAAATTAGTACAATGTTAGTCTTCATTGACTACAGATAAAAGCATGTGCCTGAGTGCTTATGAAAAAAGACATATTGACCAGATAGTCTTGTGAGTTACTACAATGGCTTTTTACTCTAACTGGCAAATATTCTCAGAATTGGAAATGCATACACCTTTTCACTCCACAATCTGACTGTGAAGAAAGAGATAACAATGTAAGCATGTGAGTATATATAGGTTTTACTATGTTTCAACTTAACAATTGTTTAATATTTTCAACTTACAGTAGGTTTGTCAGGTGGTGATTGTGTACCAAATTATATGAAATTCAGTAGCTAAAATCTGGAAAAAAAAAAGCCCAATTTTTAAAAATATTTTTATTTTATAATTAATTTAATTTTACATATCAACCATGGATTCCCCTGTCCTCCCTCCTCCCACCACCCAGCCTTCCCCCCATTTCACCCCCCATTCCCACCTCTTCCAAGGCAAGGTCTTCCCTGGGGAGTCAGCCCAGCCTGGTAGATTCAATTGAGGCAGTGTGCTTGAGAATTGTAGAATGGAGTAGAAGGAAGAGAGATGTGGAAGAGGAAAGGGCTTGAGAAGAGAGTACCCAGTAGAGCTAGTCTCTCTATTGCTCTCTCTAGTGATGCCAAGTTTCTAAAATCATTTAAGGGTCAAAATTGGCCCATGTTGATGCCTATTAATAGTGGTATTGATTGATCCTAGACAAGCTAGAACTGTTCCTACGTCCCAAAATGGAAATTCAGAAGCCCTGTGTGCCACAACTTCTTGGTCTTTTATCTCCCCTTTCTGTACCTCTCCTCCTATCTATTCTCTCCTGGCCTCCATAGCCTTCTCTTTGTCGCTAGAACGTTTCATCAACTCTTCTGCCACTCTGGGTTCACTTTGTCTCTTCCCATGGCATCCTTGTATCGTCCTTTCATGGTTTTTCTTTTACCTCAATGGCTTCCCATCTTCAATCTGCTTTTTGTTTTCTGTTTGTCTTGCTCCATCTTCCCTTCAATGTGGGTGCTGAAAGGCTCGTATTCTCTGGTACCTACAATATATCCAGATGTTGTTTTGGCTGGTCTCATTTGGCTTATGTTTTCCCTGTCATGTTCTAGTCTTTTGTCTCCATTCCCTCCAGTTCTGAAAGCCTGCCTAAAATACATCTTCAGTGCTTATCACTCTTTCTCCAGTGGTGCTCAGGAGGTTGCCATGAGGTTCCCATTATGACACTCTGACTCCTCCAATAGGAAGCCCCAGACTTTTCCCATCATCTCCTTGCTCAAGCTGCATGAGAGATCTTGCCTTTCCTCAAGCATTCCCTGCACATCTCTGCTCCCCTGTCTTGGAGCTTCTTCTCTTACCATTCAGAGCTTCCTAACCTCCCATCATTCCAGGTGTTTCTAGTTAGATGGGATTATTCTCTTCTTCATTTTTTATGTCATACTTTGTACTTCTACAGAGCACCTTTCATTTTAGTTCCTGGCTTGTAGCTATTTTATGTGTGACCATCTCTCCCACTTTGTACCAACTGAAAGGAATGTAAATGTTTGTTTTTAAATTTAAAGCCATAGAGGTAATGCAAAAAATTCCAAAATCCATAGATCATAACCACCATTAATATTTTGATGTGTGTCCTTGGAAGACTGATTTGTTTACACATAATTCTCCTCATTAAAAAAATATAAAGCCTCCATCAAATGCCTCCCCTCAGAGCTCAGGAAACCCTGCAGAAGAAGAGACAGAAAGAATATAAAAGCCAGAGGGTTGGAGGACACCAAGAAGATATGGTCCTCTAAATCAACATGTGTGAAGCACATATGAACTCATAGATACTGAAGTAGTATGCACAGGGCCTACACAGATCTGCACCAGATCCTCTGCATATATATTATGGCTTCCAGTTTAGAGTTTTTAATGGAATTCCCGAGTGAGTAAATGAGTGGGTGTCTGACTCTTGTATGTTTTTGTGACCTCTTTTCCTTCTGTTGGTTTGTCTTGTCCAATTCTGAAGTGAGAGTTTTTGTTTTATCTTATACTTTATTTTGTTACATATATTTTAAAATAATGAATGAATGAAACTAGGGTAAAGGTTAACAATTGAAATGACACTCCTACTGGATGAGGGAAAACCAGTTTTCTCCAATAGGGTGACACTAGGTACATTAACCACTCCAGAAAAGGCCTCATGTTCAGGAGTAGCTGACAGGAGTCAGAGAAGCTTCTGTGGCAGACCGAGCTTGTTTTCTGCAAAAAGGTGAAAACTACTGAGATGATTGTGCTGAGGCTGAATGTGATGAGTCCGGCTGCAGACTTCGAGAGTTCTGCTATTGAGGATGCAAGGATTTCCAACTGGAAGGTGATAAGACCATGGCCAGGTCATCTAGTCACAAGCTGATTTTGTTATGTAGACAACAAAATCATGAGATGGTACTAAAAAAGAAATAAATAGAAGGAAAGCCTACTAAACCGAGAGGCGTGTTTTAAACTGAGACTCGTTCTGCTGATCCCCCCTCCACGAAGGCTGTGCCGATTTATTCAGTTCACTGCACAACACTTGCCTTATTCCGTTATCTCACAGCTACTTCTAAATTGGTGTTAAGAAGTTATTAGCACTTACAGTCTTTGATGAGTCAGGTGAATGTGAAAGGGCAGGATGTAAATGGAGTAAAATGGAAACTTTATATTAATTCATTTTTGATGTTTCCACACAGGGAGCTAAGGTTCCCAGACTCAGGAGCTAAGTGCCTGGTAGCATCTCACTTCAAACAAAGCATGAAAAAGTGTTTACCTTCCCCCCACAAACTTGCCCTTCCCAGACTTCCCATTTCAGTTAACGGCATGACTGTTACTATCAGGTGAACCAGAATGGCTGGTCCCCTCTTGGAGCCTTCTTCTCCCTTTTTAAATTAGTCCCTGAGCCCTCCATTCTTTACTTTCAGAAAGCCTTCCAGATCGATTTCCTAGCCCCCAATCCCGTCACCGCAGGAGTCATTTAGACTCTTAAGGTTTCTTCTTGGATCATTACCGTGTCCTTGGTGTCTCCCGTCAATCTCCTACCACACTTCCCCTCCTCTAATGCCTGCAAAGCCTTCTTCCCAAACTAAACCCAGAACACATCGATTCCAATAAAAGGCCTTTTGAATTTTCATGCCTTCTGTGGAATCTCCATTCTTTGCAAGAATCAGATTCTAATGCCTTAGTGGAGCACTGTGTCCCTGCTCTGGGCATAAGGATAGCATTCACTCTGCCTAGCTTACAAGATTGTTTAGGTAAATAAATGAGATACTGCCCTCTATTGAATAAATAATTACTTGTTTAGAACTGCTTCTAAACAAATGTGACTTGAAGAAAGGATTTGAAAGTGGCAAGGAACTGATGCAGCTTGAACAGTGTGCTGGGCTTGGTAATAAATGACTGTGTGTGTCACACTGAGAAGCAAATCTCCTATTCTGCCAAGCACTAGGAGCTTATCATGGGCTCTGACACTCCCACCAACCCCTGGGAAGGGCAGTAGCAAATTCCATTTACCAAATACTTCAATGTCAAACAATCACAGACATGAATGTTTTTGTCTATGGTGAACATCATTTTTTGACGAAGCTTAATCTAATTAACAGCCTGAATTCTATTACCTAAAATCTTCTAGTACACAAGATAATTTCCCAAGCCTCTTTCATGCATTTATTTTTTAGCCATGACCTTTGATCCATGTCAAAATACAATTACATCACCTCTGAAAGGCATAGACGACAACATTGATTGGAGTAGGATCCTGAGTGACACTTGGGCACCAGAGCCAAGGTGTTGTACTTCTCTTAGGCCATCCTACCTGTCTGTAGCAGAGTTTTGTACAATTCCAGCAGCTTCCTCTCAGGGTTTGTTCTTCACAAAGACTTATTACTAATTATCCACTGCCCTGTTGTCCCAGAGGGTATTGTAAATGGATTTGTTCCAGGGCCTATCCCAGGACCTGGTCATTGAACTCTCTGACCACCAGAAAGAGAGAACTGGAAATAAATAAACAAGTAAATAAATTATCAGTGACCCTCCTTTGTTTCAAGGCTATGACTCCCACTCTGTTGTCTGGCTCTTCGGAGTGCATTTGCTGTGTCAGCCAAAGTGAAGCAGACAGAATGGGAATTGAGGGAGGAGCTCCCTGGCCCTGCTGTGAGCAGAGAGGCTGTGGGGATGGACTGGGAAGGAGTGGGGGCAAATAACACGACAATTTCATAAACAAACACAGTATGTGGACTCCTGAGAGCCTTTGCTCAGTTTCCAGGATATTAGTTGAGCTGCTGACTGGGTAAAGAGGTTCTCATTGTGAGCAGATTTTCCCACTTTGAAAAGGCTCAAGTTCTATTTTCCTTGCAGGACTTTTGCATCCTGTGTAGAGCCATTTGTAACAATGACTTGTTTATGAGTTTGTGCGTTACCAGTGAAAACTTCTAAATGGATTAGTTTTTGCTCTCTTGTACTAATCCAGGAAGCGTGTTTTTACTAGCCGCCTAACAAAGATGATCCCTAATACCAAAATCACAGGCTGTGAAATGTGTTGTGAGCTCTTATTTCATTAGAGCTAGAGCTTACCTGCAAGTCTCCAGTAGAGACAGTTGTATTTATCGTTCTGAGAGCCGTTCAGCCAAATGTTCCAAGTAAATCAAAAGATCAGCTAATCAATTCCTTATAGAATTGGGTTAGATGCTCTCATTGCAACGGCAGCCTTATACTTCATCATCGTCTGGAGTAACCTTAAATACTCTGCGCTGTCTTCCTGCTCCATTATTTATGTAATCACTGGCTCTTGGTACTCAGCTTTAGGTCATATAAAATCACTTACAGATATTTTCAACACTCACACAGAGGCCCTTCATGTCATAATCCAATTTGATGGGCTTTTCTCCCCCTGCATCACCTCCTGTGGGGATTCTTGTTTTAACTTTATTGATCTGTCTGGTTATTGTGTTGGGCCACGTGGCTCCGCATCACAGGAGTAGGATGAAGTGGCACAGTGGATGATAGGCATGTGTTGGGATTCTCAAGCCCGTAGACGACATTGACGTCATCTTTTTGCAGCTGTCAGATGTAAAGCCATTGCCTGCCTAGGATTCATTTGGATTTTACATCATGTTCTCCAACGTTATCTTCTCTAATTGTAATTGACAGCTTCTACTTTACGCACATCAATAATAGCGAAGTCACACTAAAAACAACTTCTGTTTTTTGCAAGTCTTTGCAAGGGAGAAACTATGGAAATACTTGAAATTATTTTGTGTCATTTTTATTTTGTATGATTTTGTTAATCCTTCAGTATTCTGGGGAAGTGCATTCTCTGTGTCCATGGGGGATGAATCCTAGGATCCCTGTTGCCATGTCTAGTCACATCAGTATATACTCAAGTCTCATATAAAAATGATATAGGATTAAAATTATAACCTACACACATCTTCTGGGCCATCATATATCCTCTTTAGACCACTTATACAACACCTAATAAGACATAAATACTATTCCAATAGTTGTTGTACTGCATTGCTAAGGAATGTTGACAGAAAGTCTGTATGTGTTCAGAACAGTTTTCTTTTCATGGATGTTTCTGGTGGGTGTTTGGTTGAATCCTTGAACATGTGTGTGTAAATGCAGTGGGATGTACAATTATTACCCGTAGTTTGCTGGTGTGGTGAGAGGGGCTGAGAAGCTGAGTAATGCAGTTGAACTTCAGCACTGAAATCTTCAGATTTGACTCACACAGTGGTGCTTTTCAGCCCTTTAAGATGCATGCTGTCAGGGTGGCCTGTTTCATTTGACAGCTGGTAAAGCATTTGATCTTGGGTCCCACTAGAATCTCCTTTCCTGGAACTTCTACTCAATGCTTCTGTTTTGACTATTTGGGCTTTCCACTCTCTTGGTGGATTTCTTTTTCCTATGGATTATTATTTGCTTTTTTCCCAGATGAGACATCCCCAATTCCTTCTGGGAGTATGTACCGAGCAATTGACTCACAGGATTATATAGTCCCATAGAAGTGTTATATGGTTCTTAAAATTACATATACCTTAAAAATTATGTGCATGAGTGTTTTGCTGCATCGATGTTTGTGTGCCACATGCATGCCATATGCTGCCTACGAAGGCCAGAAAAAGGCATCAGATCACCTGATGGGACTACAGGTGTTGGAGAGCCACCATGTAGGTGCTCGGAACTGAATGAGATCCTCTGGAAGAGTAGCCAGTGCTCTTAGCTGTTGAGCCGTCTCTCCAGCCCCTACAAAAAACGTTTATAGAAATTGGTTTTCATTGCTTTTCTGACATTCTAATGTTCCATTGGCATTGTCTCAGATCATATATGTCCCCTGGTTCCTTTTTCTGGTTCAGTGACTCTAATCTGCTGTGGGCCAGAATAAAAACATCTTCCACTTCCAGCCAGCCATTGTTAAATCTTTTGAAAGACCTGAGGCTGCCAATAAGCTCACAGTGACTTAGTGAGGGTCAAGAGATCGCATGGGAAGGGGATGTGAAGTCTCCCCTCCTGCTTGGTAAATGGAGTCAGGATGGCTCAGTTGGTAAAGTGATCTGGGTTCAACTCCCAGTAGCCATGTGAAAATGCTGGGCACAGTGTTGTGCCCAGTAATCCCTGCACTGGAAAGGTGGAGAAAGAAGGATCCTGGTCAGTCAGTCCAGCTGAATTGATGAGTTCCAGGTTCAGTGAGAGACCTGGTTTCAAAAAAATTAAATTACATATGAAGTATGATTGAGGAAGACACTTGACACTGACCTCTGATTTTTTTTTTTTTTTTTGAGACAGGATTTCTCTGTGTAGCCCTGGCTGTCATAGAACTCACTCTGCAGACAAGGCTGGCCTCAAACTCACAGAGATCCACCTGCCTCTGCCTCCCGAGTGCTGGGATTAAAGGTGTGCACCACCACCACCTGACCTGACCACTGATTTTTACATGCATTTGCACATACATACATCTACATACACATGTGTATGCACACACTATATACATACATATGCATGCATGCATATATGCTCATGTGCATGTGTGTGAAGCATTCTTTGATAGAACCTTATTTCTCTGAGTTTTTTTAAACTTCAAATATTTGAAAGGCTGGCAAAGTTTATTTGGCTTTATATTTGTGCCACTCAGAATGCCTTAGTCCAGGCTCTGAGCATTGGTTCAGCTCTGGGCTGTGGTGCTCAGCTGCAGAAGATGTTGACATGGTGGTGACCCCTATGACTTTCCAAGTTCAGTTACCTCCAGTGCCTGGTCATCAGTTAAGAGCAAATAGCTTCTGGTAAATGTCACTGCATCACAGGTCTTTTTTATTCAGTCTCTTATGTCCACATTTTCTCAGAAAGAAATGTCCAGTTTAATCTGTTCTTCCCTTTTTCTCCCTGATGGCTTGGGAGGGGTATTTAGAAAGTAATATCCCAGATTTCAAGTTCATTCTTTTTCTCCTTTGTGTCTCACACTCCTCAGAATCAAACTAACTGGGAAAGAACAGAAAGAGAAGGAGAATTTCTAAAACAGCGAAAATAAGAACGATCCTGATAAATTAAAATTTCTCGGCAAAGCATTGTTGGTCTCACCATTACATACAAAATCCCGAGTCTCTCCTCCCCATGGGAGACCTTGATTTGGGAGATGTGGGGGTGTAGGGTAGCTTGGGAAAGAGGGCTGGGGGGTGGGAGGAGGGAGGAGAGGGGTCTGTGGATAGCATGTGGAGTGAGTAGAAAATTTCTTAAGAAAGAAAAATGAAAAAAAAAATCCCGAGTCTCTCTAACCTTGTAGCCCCCTTCCTTTCCCTAGCCAGAGTCTGTGGTCTCTTTGGGAGAGAAGAAAGCCATATTTCCTTATGGACATTGCTTTTATGTTTCACAATTGTCCTATGATGGACAGCTCTGAAGGGGGTGGAGTAAAGATAGCTTAATTGAGGACTGGGTCTGATGAAAGGCTTTATGTCTCCTATTCAGCAGGCAAGGATGACAAAGCAAAGATAAATCTAGCCGTACAAGAACAGAGGGACCAACCCTCTTCTGGTTTTTGTTTTTTTTTTTCAGGAGATGTAACAAAATGTCTACTCACCTTAGATAGGGAACTAATGACAGACTGCTCTAAGGATAACACCCAAGTCCAGTTTGGCAGACAATGAGTTTTAGGGGGTTATTCTCAGGAGTAAGAGTGAGAGGTTACTACAGAAGTATCAATGACTCAAAGATAGCTGCATCACCAAAAGCTTGCCCATCATGGGTGATTGCTCATGAAAGCTGGAATTCTGGAGCTTACTGTACAACATTCATGCAGCTCAGTAGGTTGGAGAGTGTCTCTTCCAGGCAGCTCAGTTGGTATGAACATCTTCCAGGAAGCTGGACTTGTCTGAGAGTATCTCTCAGTATTCCTAACTATTTGTATAAACTTGGGAAGGGAAGGACCTAGTGCTTCTGATCAGTTTCAGGGACTTTCTGAACCTTCTAAATCGTGTTCTTCCTGAATAATAAAGAGCCTTCATTCAGAATATCTCTTCAGAATGCAATGTTTCACCTCCCTTGAAAACATTCTAATTCTTAATGAGCTTTTCTATAGGATAAAATGTTTCATTGCTGTATAACATCCTTGGGATAGAGTTTGATCTCAAAATTCCTCCATGGAGCACAGTGATTCTAAGAGTTAGTTCTGACCTTGGTAAAAGCTCTCTTGAGGGGCTTTCCTTAGCAAGGATGGGTTGGTTTTTATATTCATCACAGTGTAGCTCTGTACCCTCTTCAAAACCTCCAATCCTAGTAATTTAAATTGGTTTCTTACAGCCACTCGCCTACTCTGCTATCAAGCCACCAAACTGCTTGTTAGGGGAAAGGAACAGAGATGACAGATGGGGCTGAGCAGCATTGTGTATGTCTTCACTATGAGAAGGAAAGAAGTTGTGTTTACTGAGCAATAAATCACGGCACCGATATGGCATAGGGAGCCAAGAAGTTCTGTGGCTGGAAATATGGGACAAGATGAGGGGGCCAACATGGAGGGCAAAGCTGAGATGAACATTTATCATCTATTATTATCTGTCTATCTGTGGGCACCTCTACACCATGACCTCCCCCCAGTGCAATGGCACCACAGAAACCCATGGGAATTTGCATAGCCCTGTGGGAAAGGAAGACTCTGAACTGAGAAGGTTAAGTTTATTTTTTTCCAGAAGAGAGCATGGTGACAGGAATTAAATTCAGTTTTAGAAATGCAAAGCAAATTATTATAATTTTTCTTTTAAATTCATTTTATTTTCAAGTATTTTTAGATTTAAAGAAGATTTTCAAAAATAATACAGAGAATTTTTAGAGTCTTCACCCAGCTTTTCCTAAAGTCATTGTGTTACATAATATTGGTATAATTATTAAAACCGAGACATGAACCTTGGTGGCAGCTTACTAACTAAACTGCAGGCCTTCCCCAGATTTTTTCCTAGTTTTTCCACCTGTGCCCTCTTCTTACTCTAGAATCAGATAGAGGATCCCTCTGATGTCAAGTCTCCTTGACCTCACAGCTCTTATTATTTATCATCTTGACACTTCTGAAGCATCTCAGTTAGCTGTTTTATAGAGTAAGCTTTAATTTGGCTTCACCGGACATTCTTTTTCATGTCTAGAGTAGATATGTTTTGGAAAGAACACACAGAGGCAACATGCTCTTTTTAGCATGTTATCCAGGAACTATGTGACATAATATGATCTGAGGCTGTTAACCTGACTGTGTGGCTAAGGTTAGTATTTTCCCTTTCTAATTAAGGAAAATACAAGAGATTCACATTGTCTCAAAATAACACTTCCCCTTATTTTTCTCAATGTATATTATTCCAAAAAGGATAGTTTTGTGCTTTTATGTATTGATGAAGATTATGGAAATGCAAAGTAAAGAAAGATAAGGCATACCATTAAGAGTTATAATTTATAACTACTGATACTTTTTAGTACTTACTCTGAACCAAGAACTATAATTATTCGTTATTTTATATACTATCACTCATTTTATATACTATCATTCATTTACTGAGGAGTCCTTCAATAGTTCACTGCAGAAGATAAAATGGCATTGAAATTCTATTCTATTTTATTTGTGTGTGTGTGTGTGTGTGTGTGTGTGTGTGTGTGTGTGCCCATGAGGAGGTCAGAGGAAATCTTGTGTGTGTCAGCTCTCTCCTTCTACCACGTGGGTTCTAGGGATTGAACTCAAGTTGTAAGTAAGTTTTTGTGGCAAGTGCCTTTACTCACTGAGCCATTTAGCTGACCCAAGACATTGAAATTCAGAGATCGTTTATTGATAAGCAAGAAAACTCAAGGTTGATCTTTTATTTGACTCTGTAAAACATGCCTTAACCAATAGACAGTTCTTTTCTGTTGGAAGTAGTCGCTGAGTCCATGTTACATCTTGTGTACATCTGAGACATAGCTTTTTTTTGTCATGAGTCAACTTTAAGGGGAGGAGGAGAAAGTGGGTTATGGAGGCACAACATAATGGCTTTTGTAGAATATTTGCCTTCATTATCTGTCCATCTGAACCCAATGAAAGGCACAGTTGCTATGCATCACTGTGACAGGGCCATGGGGAAAAGGATAGCACCACACACTTTGTTCTTGGAGACAGAGACTGTTTGTGGCTTGATGAACACTGAGGTGCACTATATTTGGCATGGATATTCTAGCCATAGAATAGATAGGAGGGGCCCTTCTAGAATGGCTGATTGTTTTAGCATATTGTAGTAGTTTGACTGAGACTGGCCTCTATAGGCTCTTATATTTGGATGATTGGTCCCCAGTTGGTGGTGAACTGTTTAGGAAGGATTAAGAGGGGTGTCCTTATTGAAGGAGGTGTGTCACTGAGGGGGGTTTTGAAGTTTCAAAAGCCCACGCCAGGCCCAGTATTCCTCTCTTTGCCTCTGGCCTGTGGATCAAGATGTAAGCTTTCAGCTACTGCTCCAGAACCATGCCTGCCTGCCACCATGTTTCACACTATAATGATCATGGACTAACCCCCTGAAATTGTAAGCAAATCCCCAATTAAAGACTTTCTTTCCTAAGTTGCTTTGGTCATGGAGTCTCTTCACAGCAACAGAACAGCAACTAAGACACACACTGATAAAGAGGAAAAACATGGCAGATGCTATATGATGAACAGAACTAAGAGATGCTGGTGAGGACACAGAAGATAGAGATTTATGTGGCCTTACCAGGTGTCACACCGAGACTCCTAGAAGGTGCTGTTGCTTGCAGGCCTTTCCTGAACAGATGAGGCAGGAACCAATGTCCCTTGATTTATTACAGAAACTACAATCCCATTTGTTTGGGGAAGCTAACAGGAGCTTAACCATTCCCGACTGTAGTCGCTCAACTTGTGTTGCTAACAGATGATGCATACATGACGGTCAGTCTGAAGTATAAGATGATCTACATCCTGGAGGAACAACGGCTAGTCTGACATAGTGTGGGAGAAGAGGCATTCAGTTATTCTATGTGATACAGAAAAATAACACTTCTGTTTCATAGCAATACTCAGTATCACATAGCATTTAAAACTTTCTGCCATTTCGATCATTTGTCGTTGATCAGTTAGGTAGCTGCTCCTTTCAGTGCAAGAGAAAACTGCTATACAGAAAAAAGGCAGAGCAGGTTAACTTAATATTAGTGTTAATGACAATAAAACCATTAATTAAATCCCAAAGCACTATGTTAAATATGTGCTATTACTCAGTTCTTAAAATTAAACTGTGACATGAGTATTTCTATTACTTCCATGTTGTTGATGAATACATTAAGCCTCAAAAAGTGAATCAACTAGTGCAGGGTCACACAGCTAACAAACCATTGAATGGGGTGGAACCCAGGCCCACCAGCCGTAGAGTCCACACCTCCAGCTGCTTGCTGTTAGAGAGAGAGGAAGAATCAGAACCCTGGTTTTGTGGTTATCTGTGAAGTAACCTGTCTGCTTTAACTTCCAGGGGGGTGTTTCATTGCTTGTGAGGTAGATAGTCTCTCAAATAATGTGAGTGTGAGAGAGATTTTCATTAATACGCATTCAAGGGAAGCATATGGTTTTCAGATGGATTCATCTCTCATTTCAACTGCCTTCATTAATTTGAATATCAAAGCATTTGCTTGTTTATACACACCGAATAGTGAGCACTCCAAGAAGGAAACAAAAGCAATTCCCTGAAAAGGTTTTGCCATGTTTCTGTGAGTGAAAAAAAAAATGTTTGTATGAATCATTCATTCCACACAATAAACCAAATGAGTGTAACAAGTTAAATTTATGAATTAAAGATCTGGTAATTCATCAGCCACCTGCCTGTAAAAGACTTTTGAATTCTGTTTATATAAAATGCTTCCAATAATCACACAGAGGGATAGGCAGTTTGGCTCTATAATAATGACGTTTTAAAATACAAGAATTTGAATATTTGTAAACTGTATATCTGATGGGAGCTTAATACTCAAAATATGTGAGACCTCAACTCACTCATTAAACAATTGGGAACCTTATGAAAATTAGGCAAAGGACCTAAAAGACATTTCTCATTAGAGACATGCATATAGCCAACAAGTATGCAAAAAACATGTTCATCACCAATCATTAGTGAATGTGAATTAAAATCAGGAAAAGTATCACCTTACAATGATCACGGTGGCTGTTATCCAAAAGATAACAAGCCCTGTTAAGGAGCAAAAGGAAGTCTTACACTAATGTTGGGAATGAAAATTGATATAGCCATGTGGAGGAGTATGGCAGTCCCTCCAAGTCCTTTATATAGAACCTCCACATAATCTACTGTTTGTATATACATAAGTAAAGGAGGTAAAACTTTGTGTTTAGTGCGTCACTGTTCACAATAGCCAAGAAACAGGAACAACCCAAGTACCCATCAGCTGGTAAAGAATGTCACACACATGCACACACACACACACACACACACACACACACACACACACACACGAGTGAATAATGGCATACTCTTCTTCCCCTAGAAAGAACACATTACTGTGATTTGTGGCAACATGGATGAATTAGAAAGACATTATATTAATTGAAATAATCCAGGCACAGAAAGTGAAATGCTGCATAATGTCACTTACAAATAGAGGATAAATGGTGAACTCATAGACTACAGTGTTTACAGAGGCTAGGGACTGTTAGGATTGAAGAGACATTGCTCTAAACAGAGGGAATTAACTGAAGAGATGTATTATATGGCACAGTGACAGTAGTTAATATGTACATTTTGAAAAGACTTATTTGTTTTATTTCATGTGTGTGAGTGTTTTGTCCACACGTATGCATGTACCCCATGTGCATTTCTGGTACCTGTAGAATCTAGACAGGGGCATTGGATCCCTTGGAACTGGAATTACAAATGATCATAAATGTCCATGGAGATGCTGGGAACTGAAATCAGGTCCTCCGTAAGAGCAACAAGTGCTCTTTACTATGAGCCATCTCTCCGGCCTTGTTAATATATATCTGAAAATTGCTGTAAGAGTGGCTTTACAAGTTCCTTCACCAAAAAGTGGAAGTTGCTTAAGGTTATGTTAATTAACTATTTTGTCATTCTATAATGTATACATGTATCAAAAGAGAATGTCATACACCTTTCATAAACATGTAAGATACACTTCCATACCCATTAAAAGAAACATGTATATTAAAATTTATTAAAATATGTAAGAATTTAGATAATGCTCGCAAATGTAACTTTCTCTGAAGTGCATTAAACACTATATGGAGTGTGTACTTTCCACTGTGTAGCAAGCTGGAGGGATTCATTCTTCTATGTGTCTTTCTGTGTAATACTTTCATATTTGTGTACCTTTGTTCTAGTAACACTGACATATCCTAAAGCATTTTCAAAGTTTCCCTGTGTTAATTTTCCTCAGAGACAGTTTATGAGCTGTAGAAAGCTGGTTTCAGGGATTAATAGTCACTCTTTTATAAAAGAAAACATGCTGATTCTTCATCTAATAATGAACCTTATTAACCAAACCTGGTTGCAAATTGGCTTTTTTGGCTTCCTAAAGTCAAACTCCCTGTCTCAGCATGAAGACTTGTCATCACTGGGCAGATCTAGGAGCCTGTGGCAGGAGAACCCACGGTGTTTTGAGTCATTAACTTCCCAATGTGGATAACCCCTGACAGGGCTGGGTAGCTCTGAGTGGAGAGAATCTAGTCAGCCTTTACAACAGCAGCTGTCCTCTGTGGTCTCACACATGCTCCTGGTCCCCATCAGCTCATTTGCATTTCTAGGGTCTTTGCTTCTCTTTGGAACCAAAAGCAAATTTCCAGATAATGCAAGGTGATCTTGTGAGCACTTCATCCCACTGGGTCCCACTGGTGACACCTTTTTTAAAAAATATGCAAATTAAAATATAGCTTGTGATCTGAGAACCTAGCTCAGTTGGTAAAGCATTTACTGTGCCAGAGCAAGGTGATGTGTAAGTAGAATACATTTTGTCTGACAGTATATGTTTTATTCTAGAGTTCCAGGGCTGGCAAGATGGCTTATCAGGTAAAGATGCTTGCTACCAGGTCTGAAGACCTGAATTCAATCCCTTAGGCCCCATAGTAGAAGGAAATCTCATTCTTGCAAGTTGCCCTCTGACACATAACTCCCACCTCCCACAAATAGATAAATAATAAGAAACTTTTGTAAAAACTTCTTTTAGGTATAAAAGCTGCTAGAAAATATAAAGACCATAGCCTTCTATGGAATGATTGCTCCATATTATTTTTTTAAATATATGATCTGTAAGCCTTCCTCTTTTAGATAAGGCTGAGAATTCCCAGACAGAAACCACTTAAACAGAGGGGACTGTGGGGCGGTATCTTTTAGCTCACAGTTTCAGAGGGTACATCCATCGCTAGAGAAGGCATGGTGGAGTGGTGCTTTGGCTACCGGAACATGCTGTGGCAGACCTCACATCTTAACTCCTCATCTTAGGTGAGCAGGCAGAGAGCTAGACC
Source organism: Peromyscus melanophrys (assembly GCA_902168415.1). Taxonomy (NCBI): domain Eukaryota; kingdom Metazoa; phylum Chordata; class Mammalia; order Rodentia; family Cricetidae; genus Peromyscus; species Peromyscus melanophrys. Next base: position 23,697 of record CABHPR010137984.1, read on the forward strand.
AGAACCCAGGCTAAATCATAATCTGCTAAGTCTTGTTACGAGTGTTCTGTTTACATCAGGAATGCTTCTCCTTGGATGATTCTGCAACCCATCAAAAGCTGGGCGATCAGCTGTTCAAACACCTGAGGCTGTGAGCACATTCTAGATTCAAATGTTAACACTTTCTATACCAATCGCCAAAGACAGGAGTGATTGTCATCCAGATCATACTACCTTCATGTGTATGGTAATGGGTTTTCAGTGCTCTTAAGTGTCAGATTCCTTGGCATTCTGGAGGGCTTCTTGTGGCTCCTGGTAAATCTTGTATCCCTGTCTTTTTCTTCAGTCCATGCTTGAGTAACTGTTATACTAGGTGACCCCTGAGACCTCAGCCGAACGACAGGTGGGTCCCAGCGCTAGGAAGAGGGGAAGGATGGGCTTCTGCTCCCTGACGTTCTTCAAGGTTGATAAAGAGATGGCATCCTCACATCTAGTTTCCAAGAACCCTCTAGGTGACAATGTCCTCCAGGGAACTGTTTGGTGCCCCTAACACAACTCATCATTTTCTTTCTTTAAGTTTTAACTTAAATGCCTTTTCCCAAGACATAAAAGACCATTTTCAATCACCTATTTTAAGTAAGATATTTTTCTTTTGATGATATCCTTTATAACACTTAGCAAAAGTCATTTGATTTGTGAAAAACAGACAAAAACAAGTAAATAAATGCCACTAAGTTCCTTATGTCGTTCACAGTGCCCATATATAGTAGATGCCTAATAAATGTTTTCTACAACAGGGCAGAGACTGTGGGTAATGAAATAATTACAGTATGAAACTGAAGCACCGTTACTTGCCATTAATATAAATAGATGAATTTCTATCTCAGTGACCAGGTTTGACACAACACAGCCTGGATCATTAGCATGTCACCCAGACACTTTGTAATAGCCTCTTTCTGGGCTAATTATAAACTGAATAGTCCGGTTAGTGATTGCTGAGTTGCATACCACCTCAGAACTTGGGGTTGGAAGCAGCCACATTTATTTCAACATCTCTCACAAGTGTGGTGGGTAGAGAATTCAGGAAGTGTTTAGTTAACAGGCCCTGCTTCAGAGATACTTCAGGGATTGTTGCCTGTGGCTGGAGCAGACAGTATCAGCACATTTCAAAAGCAGGTGTTCCTGTGAGCCAGGCCGCAGGAGTGATTTTCGTGACCTGGTTTCCATGGCACTGTTTCCATGCTGCCCTGTTCTGTTGGTCAAAACACACATGAAAGCCCTCCCAGTTTTAGACATAGGAATGGAGACCCCAACTTTGGGCAGGAGGCATGCCACAGAGTTTATGGTTCCATAATGAAACTAATACTAACCAAGAAAGAAATTGGTGGACTTTGTAAGGTGTTAGAAGGAATTGTTATTATTAGACTTTCCATCTCATCCTATTGATTTTTAGATCAGCAAGAAGCTACATAGCACTTAACTTCCTTGTAGATGAATTGATAAATAGTCTTAAAAAACAAAAACCAAGAGCCAGGTATAGGGGTGAAAACCTGAGAGATCAGAGCAATAGGAAAAGCCACAAGCTAACCTCACCTCATGGACACCTCAGTCTCCAAAGAGACCTACTTCCTGACTACCCACGCCTATATGCCTTTCTGTTCTGCTATATCATTTGCTTTCTCAGTCCAGCTACACCACTTACTCTTCCTGCCAAGCTCTGTCACTTCCTGTCTGCCTGTACAGACCTCCAGACCTCCATGGCTAACTAGTATTGGAATTTAAAGTGTGTGCCACCACGCCCAGCTCTGTTCCCAGTGTGACCTTGAACTCATAGAGATCCAGACAGATCCCTGCCTCCCAAGTGATAGGATTAAAGTTGTGTGCTACCATTGCCTGACTTCTATGTTTAATATAGTGGCTGGTATTTTCCTGTGATCTCCAGGCAAGTTTTATTTATTAAAGCACAAATAAAATATCGCCACACTTCTTCTATGTGTAGATTTTTGAAAGAAGCTCAAACATGGATACATTCTGGACTTCCTCTCTCACTAATACCTCTACATATTATACATGACACAGACACCAGTTGAGCACATTTTATACCTTTGTAATCTGGCTGTAGTCATTCTTCTTGTTCTGATACCTTTTGGGGGAAAGAACATCCTCATAATAATTGTTCTTGGGTTACTAGGCCTAATATGGTACACAACAAATTCTGTGTTTCCATTAAAGTGTGTTTTCAGCAATGGGGCATGTCTTAAGGTTTTTATTGGTGTGAAGAGATACCATGACTATGGCAACTCTTACAAATAAAACATTTAATTGGGGTAGCTCACTTACAGTTTCAAAGGTTCAGTCCGTTATCATCATGGCAGGAAGCATGGTGGCATGCAGGCAGACATGGTGCTGGAGCTGAGAGTGCTATATCTGCAGGAAACAGGAAATCAACTGGAAGTCATAATGAGGGAAGCTTGAGCAAAAGAGACCTCAAAGCCCACCCTCACAGTGACACACTTTCTCCAATAAGGCCATACCTCTAATAGTGTCACTCCCTTTGGGAGCCATTCTCTTTCAAACTACCACAGGGCATCTGTCCTTTATCCTGGTTTGAATTTCAAAGTGAATAATTACCACAAGTTCTAGGAAATGATGGTAATCATCTCACCAAGCTAATGTAATGAGATGTTATAAAAAGCAGTTTCCAAACCGGGTAGTGGTGGTACACACCTTTAATCCCAGCACTCAGGAGGCAGAGGCAGATGGATCTTTGTGAGTTCAAGGCCAGCCTGGGCTACAGAGTGAGTTCCAGGAAAGACTCCAAAGCTATACAAAAGAAACCCTGTCTCATAAAACCAAAAAAAAAAAAAAAGCAATTTTCAACAGAAACTCACAAACATAGGGCATCCTTAATTAAATTTGTGACAGAAACCATACCATTTTTTTCTTTTTAATTTTTTCTTTACCTACTTTAGTTTGAACTTAAGAACATTATATTGTTTCAAGTCTGACCTTTACCAGGATTCATTGGCTTTTTAAAAATAAAGTTTTTATTTTAGATGAGTTTTATATTGAAAGAAACATTGCAAAAATGTTAAAGTACTTATATTACTATTATCCAACTTCAGCTATTGTTAATATCACCAAAATACACTTGTTTTTCATAGTTGAGAAGCCTTCATCTATTCTTTATTATTATTTGAATTCTATGGTTTATATAGATTCATTAGTTTTTTCCTGGCTATTTTTCTGTCCCAGGATACCACAGTCCATTCACTTGTCATGTGTCCTTAAACTCATCTCTAGACTCAGATTTCTTTAGACTATTCTTATTTTTGGTGAGTGTCTGACAGTTTTAATGAATACTATTTGATATTGCAGGTTCCTCATTGAACACTTTTCAATTAGACTAATATATTTTTCTCACAATTGGATGATAGGTATGAATGCTGGGGGATCTGTTAAAGAATAATCATTTTTACACTGTGAAGGTGTATCTTGGCCAGGGTACTTTATGATTGGTTTAATAAAGGACTAAATGGCCAATAGCTAGGCAGGTAGAGGTTAGGTGGGACTTGTGCACAAAAAGAGAGAGGGGCATGAAGAAAGGCAGAGTCACCACCACCCAGATACAGAGAAAGCTGGAAATGAACATGGCTTGTTGAAAAAAGGTACTGCCACATGGTAGAGTGTAGATAAGAAATATGGGTTAATTTATGATATGAGCTAGTTAGTAACAAGCCTAAGCTATTGGCTGAGCATTTATAATTAATAATAAATCTCTATGTGATTATTGGGGAGCTAGTGGTCCCAATAAAAACCCCACCTACAGGGATCTGTCAAGATAGGAAGACCTCTTAAAAGACCAAATACTTAATGAAAAGCAGAGAAATCAATACCTTTCTATTCTCCTGAGAGGTCACAGCCCACTTGCCAAAGCTGTCTATAGCGAAGATGAAGACTCTCCCCCTGACTTTTATAGAAACACTTTGGTACTACTAGAACCCTCAGCTTCCCAGGTAGAATCTGAGAGTGGAAAAGATGGACAGGGTATACTCACCACTGTTCTGTTAAGAAGCTGAATGTCACAGAACAGCCAAGTGCTGAAATCCTAGATCTGGCCTTATTAGGCTTCTTAACCTTCCTTGGCTCCACTGTCCTTACTATTTAAATCAGGATTAGCAACATTTCCTTGTAGGGCTGTTATGACAGTCACCTAAAGGAAAGACTGTGCTTTGTTTAATGGTTAGAAACTATATAATTAGGGCTGGGCATGGTGGCACACGCCTTTAAGCCCAGCACTTGGGAACAGAGGTAAGCTGATCTCTGTGAGTTCATGACCAGCCTGGTCTACAAAAAGACAGCCAGGACTGTTACACAGAGAAACCCTGTCTCAAAAAACAAACAACAAAAAAGTATGTATTAGTAAGAGATCCAAACTGTAATTCATCCAGTAAAGTCCACTGAAAGGACAGCGCAGATGATTGTCAGTCATTCATGGCAACAATAATAGCTATGTTATTGATAACCGTTTATTGAGTGCCTCCTACATACAGGTTATGTGGTCACTGACTCATTGATTGTTTGACTTATAAGTTGTTGATGTTACATGAAAGCACACTGTATCCGGTAGAATCTGTGCTTCAAATTTTGAGTTTTAATTTTTTTCCCGGGCCAGTAATGAGTGTAAGATACTCTTCTTGCAATTCTGATCAGTGGTCATGAGTTAATAGTTCTGTAAACCTCATAAGTATGAGAGAAGCAACCCTAAGCTGTAACATTCCGTGGTGGGGGGTAAATTAAATTCATTTTTCATGTTCAGTGTTTTCAGCTGGTGGTGGGGCTTGCCAGGTTATATATAACTCTATAAGTCCAGAAGCATCTAAGCAGATCCTAAGCAGTTTGTTAACTTCATTAGTTTACTACTATTTCTTAATCAAACATATCTCTCTCATGATGCTTACAGGGATAGTACCTCTCAGATTCTAGATGTGGGAAGAAATATGACCTTCCAGTAGGTAAAGCTGTGAGGGCGGAATGAACAGGGAGGTCAGCCGAAGAGAGTTCTGGCAAGAGCTGTCTGAGTGCTGCTTTTGAGCAGGGCAATCTGAGAAAGGGACTTTACACATCTTTGAAAGCTTTGATAGATCTGAATTTATTCAAAACTCTCCATATGTGGATTAAGTCTTCCTAGCCAGGCCTGGGGGTAGGGAGGGAGGAAACTGAAGCCTGCCCTAATACACACATCCAGCATGACTGAAGACTCATAAAAAGGAGTGGGGGAAATGCTGTCACTTCTGTTGCCCAGGGCTTAGTTGAAATGTAAACCTGACCTCCCTGGCTCCCCGATTCCCACCAAGAGACAAAGGTGCTTATGGCTCACTAACTAGCTGGAATCATGTAATGATTTCATTGCTGTGGCAGCTTCCACCAATAGAGTATTTGATTCACACAAGACACTCATAACTACAGTCCAACCGCTAGCAAATGAAGGCAGGTGGGAGTGTTACCCACTACTGAATGTATTAATGTTGCCTGTTATGCACAAGGATGATGGGTAGTAAAGGGGTTCCCTCTCCTGAAACACTACTTAAAATTACTCTCCGTTATCTTGGGCAAGCATTTCATAAAGTAACACAGTAGCTTCCACCAGGGTAGCTCTGAGAGCTGAGGGCAGAGAAGGAAATTAGTATTGGAAATAGTTCCCCTGGTAGTGCTTAAGTTGATGCAGGCTTCCCTGGTGGCTGTTGTTATTTTCCATGTGGATGCTGTTTGGAGGAAAGCAAGAGAGCAGTGTACATCTTTGTTTTTATGCAATGCTACAAATTCTCGTATTTAATATCAACAATACCCTCAAGTTACTGGCTGCTGCTGCTGCGAGTGAGATGGAGGGCAAAGGCACCTTTCTAAATCTTTCATTAGACAGCAGCCTACATGTCGAGTTAATGGCTTTCATTTTAGAGGGGAAGAGATGGAGGCTGAGAGAGGTAAAATGACTTACCCAAGGTCAGGCATCAGAGCTGGATGGAGTATGACCTGTGGTATCTAGAGCTGTACTAGAACTTCTGTACTACCTACCTGCGTCGTGCTGGGGTACCTTTAGTGATGTCTTCTCTGGAAAGGTCTAGCCACTTCAGTGATAGCTTTCTGAGTTGAGAGGGATAGATCTTAGAGGTTCTCAACATGTTTGTCCATTGAAATTAGCTGGAGAACTTGAAAGTACGTGCGTATCACAAACTTGTTCTTAGAACTTTGGATCTGATTGGGCTGTGTGTGCCACTGACATTGAGAGAGGGAGGTAGTTATGTTTTCCAGGTGGCTTTAATATGTTCCACATTTAAAACAATTGATCAGCCCTTTTTGATGGGCTATTGATCCCTGTGGTCCCGTGGCTATTAGCATCAGCATCAGAGTGACCTGGAGTTTGTGAGACAGGAATAGCTAGCTTTCACTCATGTGGTTTATATGTGCACTGTTTGCAGAGAATGCTTTGCTCAGCTAACAAAAGATGAGTGGACAGGGAAGTGAGCAGCATTTTAACCAGCAAGTGATAATTCAGTGTCCCAGAAAGGGAAAAAAGGCACTTACTGGAAATAGGGGTCATAAGATCAATCATGTTATGTAGGCTGGATGGATCTGCTCAGAGCTTAGCTCTGGCTTTCTTCTGCCTGCATGGTCCACACTCGCTTGCCTCACACAGTGCCTCCTTAGAAGGAGTATGCCCAGATCTGCTCATGTGAATGGTAATCTCCCTGTGTTCCTGATGCTGTTATTAGCTCTGTTGTTTCTTTAACACTTGTAGCCTTCTAATAAGCTGCATAATGTCTTCACTACAGATCAGCACACCAGACTGTAAGCTCAGTAAGTACATGGACCTTGTTTGTCTTGTTCATTAGTGTATCCCTCATCACTGAGAATTTAGAAGCAGGAACTTCCTCATATCAGGTTTCTTTCTGTCTTTTTTTGGACAGGGTCTCACTATATGCCTTAAGATAGCCTCAGACTTGTGATCTTTCTGTCTCAGCATACTGACAGTTGGAGTTAAACACAGGTCTCCTACCACCCAACTCCTGGATATTTGTTGAGGTAATGAATTAAATTTTTATAAGAATCTAGGAAGGTCATGGTCCTGCTTACTTTATGTGGAGCTTGTCTGTAAAATCAGCTGGGAGACAGGACTTTAAATGAATAAAGAATAAGACCACATTTGTATTTGACTTTAGAATAACTTTAAGGCATCATAGTTTAAAAGGTGTGTTTTGGGAAGATGAGTAGTTTAGTGTGGACAGCAGACTAGAATAGAGAAGTGGAGAATGGAAATGGTGCTGTTTTAGTACTGTATTAGTCAGGTAAGCTATTCACTTATTAGAGATCTATGTAACCTGTGTTTCATTTAAGCCTAGTGTCAAAACCATAAAAATTAGAAGAGTATTCCACTGGTCTTCCTGGATGATTAACTTACATAGTCAGATCTCCTGCCTCCAAACTGTGACTCACGCCTCAGGCCTGCTTGTGTATTGTATCTCAGCCATCTTCTAGATGTTTGGAGCCTCTTCTATCCAAAGAGGATGCTCGTAAGAGTCTATGCACCATCCAGAAGAGACAGGCAATGTTTTCACATGAGTTCCATTGACAGCACACAAACAAGCTACTCATAACTGCAAGAAAAGCCTAGAGGATGCAGCCAACTGTGGGCCTAGGAGGAGGAACCTGGCTTGATATGCTACAAACTCAGCTTTGCCTCAAGTATTAAAAGTGAGAGATGAAAAGATTAGCTGAAGCAATAGAGAAGAAATGTACATTTAGTTTGTGTTAGAGAAGCATTGGAGTTGTTTGTTGTGCAAAACAACTTCAAAGGAAGCAATTCTTACTTTGGCTTAAGTTTCAGCAGTTTTTGTTCATAATAACTCAGATGCAGTATTTCCAGGCACACCTAGAGTGAGGCAGAGTATCATGTTGGGAGGATGCAGTAGAGAAAAGTATTCCATCTCCTAGTGGACAGTAGCCAGGGAGAACTGATGGAGACTGGGGGAAAGACACACCCTTTAAAGGCAACCCTCTAGTCCCCTGCTCTGTCCACATGGTCTCTGCCTCAAAGTTTTCACCGCTTCCAATTAATGCCATTAACTGGCAACCAAAACTTTGCACATGGCCTCTGAGGAGCACTGATATCTAAATCACGACACAATAGATATTCAGCAAGTAAGATTGGCAGTAAAATTGTTATTGATTGTTCTGGGGTAGAGCTAGGAAAAAAATTACTTCCAACAATAATTGCCACCAGCAAAAAAGCTGTCTCCAGCATATGCATTGAAATCAGATGTTAATAATTCCCAGATCTTAGGCTGTCATAATAGGTTTTATATCTGCAAAGGACACAAGAGGCAATATTAAAGTAATTTGTTGAGAAACACAGAGAATTTCAGAAGCACTTACACCAATAGGAGAATGTTTGATTCTCCCATGTTGTATTAAAAATAATATCACAGGGCTGGAAAGATGGCTCACTTGTTGCTCTTGCAGAGAACCCATGTTCATTTCCCAGTAGCCATGTAGTAGCTCTCAAACATCTATAACTCTAGGTCCAGGGGATCTGATGCCCTCTTCTGATCTCCATGAATACCAAACATACATGTGGTATATGTACATACAGGTAGGCAAAACACCCATACACTTAAAATAAAAATAAAATAAAATAATTAAAGCATCAATACCACCATTCACTAGACAATGCATTTTCACATACATTATTGATGAAAACTTTCAGGAAGTAAGTGTTTGGCTGAGGTTTGGACATTCTTGTGGGTATCAGTTTACTAGGTTAATAAGGCATGTGCACAATGGGCAAAACCTTGTCTTTTGCTTTTATATACCTTCTTTGATGAATCTGGAAAATAAAGTAAAGGATAGATACTACAAAGATGTAAATATAACAAAGACACTGTGGAGGAAAGGGTCCAGGTCAGGTGAGCTGAGCACAGAGTAATAAATCATGACATGTTTGCATAGCTTGGCAATATGTTAGCACTCTTTTTTTTTTTCTGTGTTATTCCTCAAAGGGGCTTCCAGTTCAATTGTTGCCTACCAATATGGGATTTAGGGTTGGATTTTTTTTGCAGCCTGTCCTACTGCACAAATTGCAGCAGCTGTGCACAGCATGTGTTTCATTCTGATGACTACACAGTGAGGGGGTGAGGCAAAGGGCCACTAATCAGGGAAAAGGTTCTCTTCAATTGGCAACTTCTCAGGGCCACATGTAAAGGAAAATTTGCATGTTTCATTAAGAATGAACAAACCAATTGGTTTGTGAACAACCGGAATCATTTACATTTTCTGGTTAAGAAAAAAAAAACCTCAGATGTTATGTCTAGTTCCATGTCTTCCCCCAGTTCATTAGGCTGAATAAACCAAGTTCCCCCACTGAAAAATTGATTGAAGAACAGTAGGTTTCTTGGGACAGGCTGTTGCTGCCTATCCGGATAATCTTAATAAGATTAGCTTTGTATTTTCCTATGGGCTTTGATGATGACAATCTACCACGTTCTCCAGTTAAAATCCCTGTCACACTTGACTTTTGTTTTGCTTAATTTTTACGCTGTGTTCAGCTTGAAGACTAGAAATAGATCGATCTGTTTCACCCACTCTGGTTGTTTCTTCCATGGATTTCCATGCCTGCTCTGGCTCATGTTTGTGGATCTGCACTACAGCAGCTGGTGCTAATATCTAAGAATCTACTTTATGGGGAAAGAAGAAAGAAGATGAATCCATGAATATTAATATCTGATTATCATGTGATGATATTCCAAACACATACACCATAAAAGCCACAAGATGAGAAAGGAAAGGATCGTGGGGTCAACTGTGTAATTCTTGTCCCAAAGAACTAAAGCCAGGCCAGAGCATAAAACAAATGATGATTCCAAGCTTGGCCACTGAAATAAACTGGTGGCTCCGGGGCCTCAATTCTAAGTCCATCTGTTAAATACAAGAAGCTATAGTAATAGATCAGAAAAAGTGCACATGGCACCCAGTTTCTGTGGATCAATAAAATGCATGACATTAACGTGGTGGTCTGTGAGTGCTTACACACATTTCAGCCAAAGAGACTAGCCATTACAATAATCAAGTATGAATTGCTGCACAGTCCCTTTCCTGGAAGGAATTATTAGAAAAGGATATAATTGTTGCCATAGAATTTTATATGTCTTCATTTAACTCTCCAACTTTCCCCCCAAAGGAAGATGGTTTCAGAAAGATAGAACAGCTTTTTCAAAATAAATTCATTAATTAACAACTGGGCTTTGCCACATTATATGGTGGTCCATTTGTAGTGACAGGTTCATAGATGGTCCTCTCTTTGAGTAAGTATCTAAGATAGTCTTTTTAACATTTATTTACTTTTTTGTTTATTTATGTAGTGTGTGTATGTGTGTCTCTGTGTGTGTCTGTCTGTCTGTCTTTACCTGGGGCCCACACATGCCATAGTGCATACATGGGGATTAGAGGACAAGTTTGGGCAATCAGTCCTTTCCTTTCACCATAAGGGTTCCAGGGGCAGACTTCATGTCAGGCTTGGTAGCAAGTGCCTTTACTCGATGAGCCATCTTGCCAGCCTGTGATCTGGCTGTTTGTAAAGAAAATATGTTCTCTGAGAAATGGGGCAGTGTAGGCTGTGATAGAAACACGTTTCCTGTCCATCACTGTGCCTTTGTGTTCTTGTTCTCTCTGGTGTATTAGTCATTGAGTACCCTTTGACTATCCCTATGTGTTGGGTTTTCTGTGAGCTTACGCTGGAGAATGAGAGGAAGTTGTGTGTGGATGTTCATATACGGAGTAGGCAAGGATTACACTAATTGCCCAGAAGCAAGTCCACAATGTTCACATGGAGAGCACAACAGTTTCGAGTTTTTGAAGAGCCTTTAAAACCCCTCAGCAGGATGCGGTTATAGAAGGCAAGTGTTTTCCTTCCCTTCTCAAGCAAAAGAAATTAAGAGAGCTTACTTAGTGTGAGCCACAGAATTTGAAACAAGCATTAAATGTCTCATGGAGAAAATTTTTCATAGCCTGGAGTCATGAGAAACAACTCAAATGAGAGCTATAAAAACTGACTCTTGACTCCAAGAGCTAGAGAACAGGCAGCTGTTAAATAATCTAGTGTCTGCGAGATGGGGTGTTTTTATATTTTTGTTAAGGTTGACAACTGAGCTTTAAAACCATTGTTTAAAAATTTTGAAAGTCAGCATTTCTTTTTTTTTTTTTTAACTTGCAGTTTGAGAACTCATCAAAGTTTACAGGCCTAGAATGACAGGGAAGCATCACATCGAAAATACATTTTAGTTCTCCTTCATGTAAAAGCATGTTTAGTGTGCCCACAAGACTAGTTCTCTTTTGACAAAATACTTGCTTATCTTTGTTAGAATAGACCATTCCTACCATGTTCATATTCTGCTCAGTCTAATATTCCACCAGGTTGGTGATAAATTGAACCTCTGGTTTAATTATCCAATTACAGAAGATGCGTGGGATACATCTAATTACAGATGACATACAAAACTAAGGATTCCTAGATGAGAGTGATGGAGAGAGACCAATAGAAAGAAGTGCAATTGTCAGGTGCTTAGTGGCTGGTGAAGAAAGTCCTCTTAGGACTGGAAAACTCTCACTGCCTCGATATGTTCTTCCCCAACCCCCAGACTTATTTCTCCATCCCAAATTATTCATTGCTTGCCTCCAGTTGCTCCAGATAAACCAGAGAGCCAGGAGAAGTGCTGGCATGCCTGGAACCTTCTCTGTCTGCAGGAGAGTCAGATGATGAGCCTATTAACAAATAACAGCAGCATGCTTTCAACTAGTGACACAAAGCACCAGGGCCAGGGAGAGCAGACAGGGCCATGCTGTAGAAAGGATAGTTGGATGGGTGCTCGTAAGTGAGGTAGATGGGAAGAAGCTTCTCAAGGGGACAATGACAGAGAGAACATGTTATGTAGAGGGGACTTAAGGGCGGGCACACTGCAGCAAGTGTGAAGTGTTGAAGGTCAAGCAGGCCACTTCAGCAAAAGCAGAGTGGGTAGGATGGGGAGTCCTGGATGAAGCTAGAAACTCAACCGAGACTTCAGCTGGGATTTCAGGAGGTTGTAATGTGTGGTCCCCAGCGGCATCAGCTCCATCTGAGAGTTTATGAGGAATGCACATTCTCATTCAGGACCTGCTGAGGCCAGCTGGAGTGAGAGTGGGCAGTCTGTGTTTCAGCCAGTTCTCTGGCAACAGATCCATGTCCAAGCTTAAGACCTGCTAGTCTACAGCCTTGTTTGCTACAATATGGCCTTTGAATTTTATTTCCCATTGGAGGGTTTTCAAGCAAGAGAGTGGCGTAATGTAGCTTAGATGTTGAGAAGATAGCTTTGGCCTTTGTAAGAATGGACAGACTGGTACTTACTTTTTTATGTATCTCCTCTGACTAAAACAAAATTGTAACTCAGCAGGAAAGAAGAATTAGCAGATTCACGCCGAGCTCTGTTTACTTTTATTGTGAAGGATAATTGTGTTCAATCTCATGCCTGAGTTCCAGATGTTGGGTACCTGAAAATGCAAATAGCGGTTCCCTGCTGTGGGATGTCAGATAACTGAAACCCGAACGTGCTTGTGGAAATGGAAACCCATCATCAGCTGTCTTCAGGTCTTAAGTGTCTTAAGTGGGGGTGGGTTTTCTCATTGAAAGGAACAATTGGCTTTAGGAATGGAATAAAATTAGGACAGTTATGCATTGGCACTCACTACCTCCTCTGGATACCAGTTCAGATTCTGGAGGATATGCCCATGTACATAAAAATCATTTTTACCCTGGAATCTTACTCTTCCCAACTATACAATTCCTCCAATATTTACAGTCTCCAAGTGGTGATCTAGGGATGTTCTAGTCTGGAGCAAGGCTTCTGAGATACCACTTATATCTGCCATGTTCTCTTTTCTTCTTCTCCATTTCCCTCTCCTATGGTATGTCCCATAATGTTCTACAACTTTATATTGTGTATGCCACAAAAACCTCAGGTGACATCAGAGGGCACACTGTCCCTACTGCTGATTCTACCACCTCAAGTCTAGCAAGTCAGGTCCCACCCACCCATCCACCCACTCTGGCAATCTACAGTTGAGCCTATTTTGTCTTCTCCAATTTTCCTTTTTGTAAGTTAATGCATTATAAAAAGATTTTACTTGGGAGTTAATGGGGTTTAGGATGAAGCAAAAATGCAATGCATGCATTTAGTTCACTGTTTTAAATCACCCTCTATGACTGGAGGTATTGCCTTTTGTATTACGCTCCTGTGACTTTGTGTCAGAATCATCTTCAGTATTGAGGCTGCTTTTCTGAAGGGACAAACTCCCTACGTGCTGTGGATGCCATGCAATGATCAGATAGATTGAGGCCCAAGAAAATGCATTACCTTTAACTCTATTGTCATAGATGTAAGAGAAAGCCACCGTTCTTGTGCCTGCTATGTGCCATAGGATATGAGAGAGGAATTCTCCAAGACTGGCCCCGAGTCTCTTCTCTTCCTAGGTATTTTCTTTTGTTACCAGCTGTTTCATCTCCCCACCCACCTGTTTGACTCAAGGACTTGTTTTTCTTTGAAATTTTGCATCACTTGTTTTCCTGCATCAAAGTCATACACACACATTTCTAATGATAGACTTTATATTGATATAATAACTACACTAAGTTACCATAAGCCTGCTGCTGCCTGGCTTGGGGCCATTTCTCTGAAGTAGAGATTTAAGAGTGGGAAGTTTACTAGTGGCTGTGCTCAGAACAGCACTCTTTCAGAAGCAGCAAGTTGATGGGCCCAAGGAAGAAGTAAACAGAAGCCATGGTACCACAGAAGTCTCAGAAGATGCCAGGAGGAACTCTGGGCTGAGCAGGATCTTTCTTATTGTCCTTATTTAAAGCAGAGCACTCCAGATGGCCTGACATTGCAACTAGGCTGCTTCCAGTGAGACACTCTAACCTCGGACAATGCTGTAGACAGGACTATTCCTGAGACACAGCATATGGATAAGTGCCCTAGTCCTGAAAGGTGGACACCTGAACATGGCTTGTGGGCCACTGAATCCCCCCATTTACAGAGAGTTCATTTTCTTCCATGAAGAGCTACAAAAGAATTAAACAGTTGGGGGTGGGGTTGGCAATGACGGTCAGTTAGGAAGGAAGAGGTATCAAGAGAGCTATGGGAGGCTCCAGGTTGACTGGTAGGACTGCCACTGAGGCTGAATGCTGGAAGGTGACAATTAAGAAGGTGTCTATACTGCAGGGTGAGTGTATAGAGTCTCTCACATTGAACTTTTGAAAACAGGATTTTCAGAATTCTTTCTTTGACTAGTTATGTCCCTTAGAATATTTCTGTCTGTTCTGCATGGCTGCCAACGCCTGGGAGCTGAGATGTGTGAAACTCCAGTATGGGACCAGGTTCTTTCTTTCTTTGTGTATTTGTGTATGTGTGCGTGTATGTGTCTATGTGTGTCCCTGTTTGTTACATGCACATGAGTATGCAAGTCTGTGTACGCATGTGGAAGCCAGAGCAAGCCTTCCCTCACTCTGCCTTAGGACAGGATCTCCCGAGAACTAGAATCTTGGGCTAGGCTGGCTCCCCACCCCCTCCCCGTGATCTCTCAGGATTGGCTTGCCTTTGCCCTCCAATGCTGGAATCACAGGCACTCAGAACCATGTCATCTTTTTGACATGGTAGCTGAGGAATTCAGACTCAGGTTGTTGTGTTTTCAGAGTACTCTTATTCTCTGAGCCAATTCTGGGGCTTAGTTCTCAATAGTACCATGCCCAGTTCAGAGGTCTTTTCTTCCCTTTCCTAAGAACAATGCTGTATACTTTGCTGAGATGGAGGAAGAGAGACAGGAAAAGACAGAGCCATCTGCTTCCTAAACATTTCTGGAAGGGAGCTTCCTGTCTGGGGATGTGTCTTCATTTCTTCTCTCAGAAGTATCTGGTACCATGGTCACAGAGCCTCCTTCAAGTCCTGCAGCATGAAGCAGGTTGCTCCTTACTTTCCCTGCTGCAGACTGACAACTCTGCCTTCTTAAGTCTAGGGAGGCAGGTCCCACTCACCCATCCATCCACTTTTCAGCTGCCAACATTGTAGCTTATCTTCCCCCTTTTCATTTCCCTTTGCAAGTTAATGGATAAAAAATACTTTTCCTTGGGAGTTAATGGGGCTTGGGAAGGAACAGAACTCAACACGTGTGTTTAATTCACCCTTTAGGATCAGAGGGGCCTTCGAACTTATTTCCTCCCCTTTAGTTTCCAGTTGGGTTAGAAGAAGTGAAGAATTCTATTACAGCATTCTCTATCCTTGTGCTTTTTCATTAGAAATCAGAAATAGCTACAGTTAAGTTTAGATTCAATTCCATTTCCCTCTGTGGCAGATATCGAACAATCCTGCTCTGTTGCTGCTTAACATAAGATGAGCAGGGATGTATTTAAATCTCAGATGGAGGAATGGAGATTAGGTGATAGAAAAAAAAAAAAAAACAACTCCTGTGTGGGATGTTGAAATGTGCTATCAGGGGACTCTGCTGAAGCTTGTGAGTAGCTGAATTGACAAAGATTCAGCAGCAGAAGTGTGGGTATTCACGTGGCTGACACTGCTTTGTGAGGCACAGCAATTAGTGCAGGGAAAGGCATACTTTCCTCTTTGTCTAGATCAGGAAATATCTGCAATGTTAAGCACTGATAAATGTTTAATTCATGCGTAGATTTTCAGTGTTGTCTCTGGGAGTAAGTCACATATGTCTAATTAGTGCCTGGGCTTCATTTTTTGAGAGTGGTGGGTGGGGTACCTCAGGATTGTGGCGGGGAGGAGAGCTGTACTATCCACAGTGACAAACGCTCATCCTACACAATGAGCCCATGGATAACGGAGCCTCCCAGTTTTTACTGCAGGAAAAGTGATAGGTAATCATTATTTTCAGCGTCCTTAGGGGTGTCTATTCAGTGCTCCGTTTCCCTCCTCTTCTCTCCTTCATAATATTTATAATACAATTGCACCTGGATGTTTTCCTTTTCCAGCAGTGAAGATGGGATATTGGGATAAATAGGAAAGCTTCTGCAGTCTCAAAAAGAGGAGTGTAATTTTTTTAAAACCGTATTTTTATTCTTTGAAGAGTTTGTACCATGTGTTTTGTAGCCACAGCTCCTCCAAGATCCATCCCACCTTCTCACCTAACCCACTTGCTGTTCTCTCTCTTGTCTTGGTTGCTCTTGGTTGTGGGGCATGACTGACATAGCAGGGCTCACACCCGTAAAGAAAACGGACTCCTCCTCCCCCGGAAGCTGTCACCCGCCAGTAGCTCCTCAGCAAGGATGGGACTCTGTGCCTATCAAGAGTGAGTGCGTTCTTTAAACATAGTTTTCCTCATGGAAGCTTCCCCTCAGGCATTTGTGTGTGTGTGATGTCTCTACACATTGTGAAGTCAACAGTGCCAGGAGGAAACCATCCTTGTCATGCATGAAATCGGATTGGATTTATGTTTAACTGTGGAGTCGGACCCACAAAACTGAAGTTGGCATTAACTACTTTGTACTGAAAGCTCGAACACTCCTTGCCTGTCCTGTGTTTTGAATTTGGAAGGACAGCTTTAGTATAGGCTATTTGATTCACTCGGTTTTCTAACCCTCTCTTTCTAGCAGCACTGTTGCCCAGGAGAATAGGATTTGTGAGTGAGACGGACTTAGGCCCAAGTGTGTGTGACTTTGGTCAAGCTAATTAATTTCTCTAATTCTCGTCGTCTTTACTTAGAAAGCGAGTATAGCGTTTGTGTTTCCCTTAGGGTAGCTCTGACGATTAAGAGCAAATGCAGATAAGCCCAACACATACTAATGAGAGGCAGCTCCCTGAATCAGCATGATGATCATTGTTACCTTCACTGCTCAAATATAGAGGCTTGTCAGAAAGGAAAAATAGGGGGAAAGGATTTCATCAGAGGCATGGAAGGAAGCACAGAGCTTTCGCCACTTGTGGAATCTAGTTAGAGGCCTGAGTGAACATGGCTCCGCAGCACAGATAAGTCAGTGACTCTGTGTCATATAATGGTCAGAAAGCCCCCTGGAATTTGCCTGATCACCCCATAGGCATTCTTAACAGATGCCAGGAAGCAGCTTGGTGAGGTCTCACTGACTACTCCAGAGTCTCCCTCACAAGAACATGTCTGCCCTCCCCCTATCGATGTTAACTGGCAATGAATGCTGCAACTATTGGGAGAATCCCAGTAGAGCAACGACAATGATAAACACAGAGTTTTTAACGAAGTTTTTTTTGGGGCGTGGTGGTGGTTTGACACAGGGTTTCTCTGTAGCTTTGGAACTCACTCTATAGACCAGTCTGTCCTTGAACTCACAGGGATCTCTGCCTCCCAGGTGCTGGGATTAAAGGCATGCGCCACCACTGCCCAGCTTAACAAAGATATTTTAAAATATCTAACATTGTTATAAATAATTGTTGTGTAAGGGGATCAGCATGTGGATAATTATACGGATTGCCAATCTTCTAAATAGTATCTTTTCAGATCTGGAGAGAATTTGTTTTTTAACTTGAACTGGGAAAACAGGCAGGTTTCAATGGACCTGTGATTTAGAGCTGGATTTCTAGAATTAAAAAAAAAAGTTAACACAAAATTGGCCTGGAAAAAAATAGCACTTAGCAAGTGAAGCCTTTCCTCTTTCTTATTTAGTACATCAAATGACTCCACACAGAGGCAGGGGCCTCTTCGATAAGTGCAGTAGAGTCTCCATGTTTGCATTTACTCTGGGGACTAACAAAAATCAATTGGCTACTCAAGGTAGACCTTTAATAAAAGATTGAATCAGAACAGTATTGAAAACTGCATCCATGCCATAAAGATGTGGGCCCTTGAGAGGGGTGATATAGCTCACATGCAGCAGCCTCAGAATGGGCTCCATTATCCATTTTAAAGGAGAGGATTCGATTGAGGCTTGCCACATGGAATACAAAAGTCTCATATTTCTTATATTTACTTCATAACAGTCAGATTCTTTATCTTAAATAACTGAGAGATGGGAAGAGTACTTCCAAGCATTGTAATAACGAGAGAGTGTATTTGTATATAATTCTCAAGAGAACTCCACTTGGCTGAGACTGCCTAATTAATCTTTACAGTTCAGCTGTGAGGGAGACACAGTTTTAATGTGCCCCGATGGGTAGATCTAATAACAGGAAAATAGAAGATAAATTGTATTTGCTCCAAATGGATGGTTTTAGAAGAGATCTCTGTAGTTGAAATACCAGCACCTTTTCTAGGTTTTGTACAGAGAGGACTTTGACTCCCCGCAACTTGTTGGATGGGATTCTTCAGAGGCAGCTTTTTTTATCAAATTTTTTTTTCATATAATACATTTGGTTTATGATTTTCCCCTACCCCAACTCCTCCTACATCCTCCCCACCTCCCTACTTACCCAACTCCACATCATTGCTTTCTTTCTCTCTTTTTCTTTAAAAACCAAATAAAAATCAAGAATCCCCCCACCACACACACACAGACACAAAAACACAAACACAAAATCAGAAACCAAAATATATACAGGCAAAAGACCATTAGAAAAGACCAGGAAATTCCCAAACAAAGCAATATGAGACAAAAAAATCTACGGAAATACCATACTGCTGAATTCACTTTGTGTTGGCCTATATCTACTTCTGGGTATGGGACCTACCCTGAAGTGTGATTAATATACTCAGTGAGACTTCATTTGAGAAGACTAATTTTTCCTTCAAAAGCAAGTGCCAATTGCAGATAGCTTTTGGCTAGAGGCACCAGCCCCTGTCCATGCCTCCCTCTCAGTGCTGGGACCTTGTTTGGCTAGAACCTATGCAGGTTATGTGCATGCTACCACAGTCTCTGTGAGCTCATGCGTATTCCAGTCCTGTCATGTTTGGAAGACACTGTTTGCTTGGAGTCATCTGTTACCTCTGGCTCTTACAATCTTTCCACCTCCTCTTCTGCAGAGCTCCTTGAGCCCCAAGGGGAGGGGTTTGAAGATTACATCCTATTTAGGACTGAGTGCTCCTATATCTCTCATTCTCTGCACACTATCCAGTTGTGAGTCTCTGTGTTGTTCCTAGCTACTGAAAGAAGAAACTTTTCTGATGATGGCTGAGTGAGGCACTAATCTGAGTTCCAGCTCTGCGTGGCCACTGGGGGTCCCTGTACATAGCATTTCTGTATATCTGACTAATACAAAGGATGGAGATGGGTTAGAAGGGAAGGATGAGAAGGTCCAAGCAAAGGGCTAAGCTGGGTCTATCCCTCAGAGGTTTTGAAACAAAGCAAAGCCATTGGAAATGGTCTGGTGTTCCTAGCTCTTAAAGGAGCAATGTGCTCTTTGCTATGCATTAGGATCTGCTAGAGTCCAATTGTCTTAGTTACTCTTCCATTTGCTGTGAGCAGATACCATGAGCAAAGCGACTTCTAAGAGATAAGCATTTAATTGGGGACTTGTTTATAGTTTCAGAGGATAAGTCCATGACCATCATAGTGGGGACAGGCATGGTGCTGGGGCGGTAGCTGAGAGCTTTGCATTGTGACCTGCAGGTAACTGGCAGAGAGACGTACACTGGTCCTAGATTTGGCTTTTGAAACCTCAAAGCCTACCCCCATTGCCACACCACATCTAATCCTTCCTAAATAGTTCCATTAACTGGGGACCAAGCATTGAAACATATGGGCCTACAAGGGCCATTCTTATTCAAACTACCATAGTACCCATAATTCCAGTGTCTGAGTAAACTGGAGATTCTGTGCCTATTAAGGTACATGATGAAAATTCCTACGAGTAAAAGTCTGCTGGGTATCACTAGATACCTATGGATTGGGCAGATTAAGGTTGAAAGTAGTGTGTGTGTGTGTGTGTGTGTGTGTGTGTGTGTGTGTGTGTGTGTATTTCCAAGGTCCTACATATGAGAGAATACATAATATTTGTGTTTGGAGGATCTGATTTAATTTGTTTAATATGATGATTATCCAACTCCATCTATATTCCAGCAAATGCTAGAATTTTATTCTTTATGGTGCTCGACATAGAGAAATGAAAATGCCTGGTACTAACTAAGATTAGGCTACAAACTGTAGATGTAACCAACCGTCTTATAAATAAGAAACACAGAACCAATGCAAAGAAGAAAGCCAAGAGGTCAGAGCTAAGAGCTAAAACCTTACCCTTCCTCCTGCAGTGATCCTACCTCTCCGAAGGAGCCCCACTTCCTGTGTTAAAGTCTTTATATAGTCTCTGTTCTGCCTTCTCATTGGTTGTAAACCCAACCACAGGACTGCCTCATCACGGCCTGTTTATATAGACCTCCAGGTGTTCTATGGTTGGTATTGAGATTAAAGGCATGTGTATCCAATGCTGGCTGTATCCCTGAACACACAGAGACTTACCTAGCTTTGTCTACCAAGTGCTGTGATCACAAGCGTACACCACCACTGCCCTGCTTTCCTATGGCTTGCTAATAGCTCTGACCCCCAGGCAACTTTATTTATTAACATACGGTACAAAAGAAAAATATCACCATAACAAACCCGCATTATTTCAAGAAAGACCATTTCAGGCAGTATGACTAAGTGAGTATGAGAGAGCTTAAGGTTGACTGGAGGGCATGAATACTATGTAAAGTAACATCAAAAATGGGAACATCAAATATCCCTGCCACACACAGCAAATCTACCAGGAATGGATTTGGCAAGGCCATTACTTTGAAACCCAGGGGATAGCTATGTTCTAATTTCTTGGCCAATTGGCTACTTTCTCTGTAATTTTTCATTGTAAGATCCAGGCATTTGGAAACTACTGATGCCCATGGCCTCCAGTTTTGAAGGATGCTGGTGTACTGTGGGTGGAACAGGCTCACAGACAGATGCAGAAAGATGAAGATGAGTGAGCAAGAGTCCTGATGGCATTCCCATCCCCAGTCCTGGTTATCTCTAGGCCCAAGGGAACAAACATGCTCTCCAGTTTGTTTATTTCTTCAGTAACAAAAACAATCCTGCAGAATACCTTTACAAGATATTTCTCCTTTGGCCATTGGTGCTTAAAGTTGGATCTTTCTACTTGTACATGAGAGTGGCAATTAATTCAAAGATCTGACTGCACACACAGGAAGAACGTGAAGAAAATGGAGGAGAACCAGGGACAAGAGTTTCTATCCATCCACAGAATACATGGGGGAGGGGGTGACTAATGCATAAAGTCCTAAACAGGAAGGATGGAGCCAGGGATATCAGAAACAAACATCAGTGGTTAACATCCAAACATAAAAGAGAATATAAGAGTAAGGGATAGAAAGACAAAGAAAGTTAGGTCTCTATTTGGAATGGAAGTGATAATTAATATACCTTTTCTAGGAAGTTGTTGGAAGATTAATTTGGGTATGCTCCATAGGCATACACCAGGGCCCTTAAAGGAGGGTAGCTGGGAAGAGGTGGTCTGGAGGCAGGAGACTGTCTATAAAGTAACTTTAATTTCTTAGAATCTCTGTAGATTTCAGAGTGGTTCTTTGCGGAGCTCCTATTCACCCTCAAAGTTGGACCAATGGTGACTGGATTCATCTATATCTGTTCCTAAATTCTATGAGTCTCTTTGCCTTGTACTGGATCATTTTAATCTGTCACCAGCAAGAATGTGCTAGATACTGTCATTATAAGTCCTCTGAAAACAGATGGTGAGATAGAATTTGGGGTTTATCAGTCAGGCTTACCAGGGGTCAAATCCTGTGAAGTGAGTAATGAAAAGCAAGATTGGGCAAAGAAAGAAGTTGAAATCCAATGTTTACCCAAACAAATCTCAGCCAGTTTGACTGGGAATACTAGAATTGGCATTTCCCACCATTTTCTCCTGTAAAGGGGTCAACATACACAAGCCTTCCCACCTTCATGTTTCTCAATAAGCAAATGTGGCCCACCCTATGATTAGTGTACTTCTAAACCAGACAGCTCTCTTCATCTAAAGCTCCTGAGGCCAGTCTGCAGATGACTTAGGTGGTAAGTCCTTCCTTGAAAGATGACCAGAGTCACATATCACTGTGTCTGCATAGACTGTGCTGAATGACTCACAGAAATCAGACTCTGCTGACTTGGGGTCCATTGCTGGTATCAGAGGTTCCAGTCATGAAGTAGAAGAGAAGTATGTGATTAGTCATGCTCAGGAGGTCACCAGTCCACAGTAAGTCCCAATACTCCTTCTTGTACCTCATAGCAGCACACAAAAGTTGGTCCTTACAGTATCCTAAGACTTTCATGATGAATTCTATTTGTTTTGTGAGAAACAATTTTGTGTCAAATCAAATTACAACCAGGAACAGCTTTCTATGACTACAATTAAAGATAATTCTTTTAAACAGTTTTTAAAATGTCCACCATTGTATTACTCATGTGTGTATGTGTATGGGGATGCACATGCCTCTCTATGTGTGTGTAGGTCAGAGGACAGTTTTCAAGTGTTGGTTCTCTCCATCATTTCAACCCCAGAGATGGAATTCAGGTGGTCAGTCTTGATAGAAAGTACTTTTAGCTGCTGAGCCATCTTTCCGGGCCCATATATAACTCTTAAAAGTTGAGTAGTTAAATTTGTTATGATGCATTCTTCATCTGAGAAAATGAATTTTTAATTGCAAATGTTCTTTAACATGACTGATTTCATTGGTTTATCCATTCTGTGGCGTTTTCCTAATCTAACTTCATTTTTTTTTTTCCGTACTGAAAGTCTCTATACGTATAATTCAGAGGCCTACAGAAACCACAAGGAGCCATGTCTATCAAAAGATGTTTATATGTCTAGGGTAAACATTTGGCTTTGGCTTTTGTATCTTAGTTACTCCAGTTTTATTATTCTCTAGTCTCACTTCACTGCCCCCACTGAGGGAAAAAATCCCATATAAAGTGGATTGAATTCATGTGATTTGGGTCTCATGAAAAGTGCTATAGCAAGGAGGAAACTACACTACGGTGCTATGGAGAGGGGCATGAGCAGGAAACACACTTACAGTGCCCTTTACAGAGGGGCCAGCGCTTTTGTGATAGTTTTTCTACGGCCTTGCATTCTAGATTACCTGGGAGCTGGAGTGAGAGAAGTTAACTCATTTGGTGGTCCTAAGAATGAGTTGATGTTCACTTGGTCCAATGCTGATAGTTGCTGGTAACAATGGCTTTACTAGTGGCCTCAAGAAAATGTAACAGATGACAACTGATATTCATAGAGTCGATCCACCAGATGAGTAACTCTGATTGAGGAACCTCATCAAGCAAGGCTTATGGGGCCACTGCCTATAAATGCTGTTTTGCTTCTGTCTGTAATTTTTCTCATGTGCTACTACATTTCTTTCCTAAAAACAGCCATGGATATTTCCCCCACTGCCTGTGTGTTTATCTCATGAATATATTCCATCTACTGGGCACACATATATCTGTGGATTGTCAGGAAGATGATTTCTTCTCAAGCTATATAATTCTGATGAATAAAATATACTAAGATATGCTTCATAATTAGATCTATTGTTCCATGAGGACTGTAAGACATATCCATATCCATAACTCAGACTGACATACAGAAAACAGCAACTTCTTCTCAGTTCTAAGACAAGCTACATACAATTAGCTGATTTTAGGTCTCAGAGCAAATTCAAACTAGGCTGAATGCCTCGTAAGTTAAACCTTCACAGAAAATACAATGGACAAATTCCTAAATTTTAAATTGTAGAACCAAGGTCAGGCACAGAGCAACTTTGGTGCCAGTTCTCTGCTTGCTAAAAGTCTGGCTGATAAAGACCTACTCCCTACACAAATTCCTCAGCAGCTTGTCTCACTGGCCACTGTGCCTCCAGCCTCAGCCTCTGAAACTTGCAGCTGAGCATTGCCATGGTTACTCACTCCCTTCAGATGTAACTTTTTTCATTGCTTTCCTTTGGATGTATATAGGGGGAGACAGAACAGGAGAGAGGAGAGAGAAGCTTGAGAAAAATAAGGAGAACTATCATCAGTACGTGCATGAGTCTTATACTCTCAGATAAATCAAAATTATTTCTAAGTCCCTCTAATTGAGGCATTCTTTTTGCAATCCTGGAGCAGTCCTGGGACCTGGTCTCACAGGCTACAATAGGTCTAGTCTGATGTCAAAAGTGAGAGCAACTATTTGATATTAATACTCCCAGAATTGTCTACTCACCCTTTGAAACAAATCATTCTTCCATGAGTTAAATAACTGATCTTGTGTGTATGTGCATGTGCGTGTGAGTGTGCGTGTGAGTGTGCGTGTGAATGTGCGTGTGTGTGTGTGTGTGTGTGTGTGTGTGTGTGTGTGTTATGTGCATGCTTTTGTGGGTGTGCTTGCATATATACATGTACCCATGACAGCCAGAGGTCAATGTCTGTTGCCTTCATCAATCATTCTCTACCTTCATTTTGACACAGGGTCTCTCTAAACCTTGAGTCCATTGATTTAATTGAGCTAGGGTGGCTGGACAGTGAGCTCCACTTTGCCAGAATTCCAGACATACACCACAATGCATGGCTTTTATGTGGGTGCTGGGAATCTGAACTTTGGGCCTCATGCTTGCATAGCTGTTTACCAATGGAGCCATCTCTTCTTAGTCTTGGTCATCCTTGTAATATAAAATTAGACTGATAGGGGAGGGGGCGGGGCGGGAGGGGGGAGAACGGGGGAATCTATGGCTGATATGTAAAGTTGAATTATATTGTAAAATAAAATAAAATAAATTCAAAAAAAATTAGACTGATAAGTAACAATGCCTACTCATTTGCGTCTCCTATAAGTGAAAAATTAAGTGGAGAGGAAAAAAGCAAACAACACAGATGTGTTTGCCCAGAGTGAAGAAACACGCTTAAGCTTTTTTTTTCTGTACATATTAGAGGACCTGGTTGTAGAGACGAGCTGAAACACATAATGATGACTGTCTGAATTTAGAGAAAGCAGAGCACCTCAAGATATTTCTGTAAGAATATATAGATACATCCAGATAAAGAAGGTGACTTTGAGGGACGGTTAATAATTTTGGTAAGGGACCCTGAAATCTCTTTTCCATCTATATGAGATGATGATGTCCATCCATTTACCTAACTATGGTAATGATTTGTCTATGTGGGTATATATAAAATATCATGTTGCACTCATTATATAAGAGTAAAATAATATAAATACCAAAAATATAAAAGAGAAGAATTTTAATAAAAATATTTTTCCTAATAAAATTACTGTTGGGTCCCCACATGTAGGAGTTACATAGGACACTGTGGTAGGCAAATGAATTAGTCACACTGAGATAATAATGCTGAAAATGACTTAAATGTTCTCATTTTCCTCTCCTTTTCCCCTGAAGGCACAGCATTTTTGTTCTATAATTTGAGCAACTGCTGATTTTTATGATGACAGTACCTGACCATCTTAAGTAACTAGCAGGACAACTTTCTATTGCTGACCCCCCTGAGTAAAAAGACAATTTTTTTTCATCACTCTCATTGGGCAAAAAACCTTGGGAAAATTACAGTAAGGGTTACAATGGGAAATGGTTGGCAATCATATTTCAGCTGTCATTTATCTTACAGTAATCAAACATTTTTAACCTGCTTAGCCTTTTATTCTTCCCCTTCTAGAAATTTTCTTTATACTAAAATTATATCTTTTCACTGGAAATCATAGCATGAACACAAAGAGCTGCTCAGATTTGCTGAGGCAGATTAGTGCTCTCTAAGTGTTAGGACTCAGCTAAGGAAACAAATATTTTGACACCTGAAGCAAATCCAAATGGTGAGCATTGGATGCTTCTGGAGACCCTTCTTTCCTATAAGCTGTCATGGATCTCTGATTCCTAGTATATTTATCTTAGGAGATAAGGTACAATGATAGGTAAACTTGTGGACTTCTTAGTGCCTACCAGGCATTGTGCTAATAATATTCACTCTGTTCATTATCTAGTCCAATCTTCTTAGAGACCAAATAAGAGACTTTTTCCATTTTACAGATGAAGTAGTATTCAAAAAGTTAAATTGTCCAAAAATTTACCTAGAGAGTAAAGAAGATGGGATTAAAAAAATACAAAATTGAAATAATATTGGACCAAATGTAACATTTCACATAAAAATACAGGATGAGAAAAATTTTATATCATTAATTGTAGCCAGAAATTTCTCTGGTCCCACCCAGCCCACGGTCCAGCAGCCACTTATAAGATAACCACTCAGAGGCTTAT